>JAHLKH010000299.1:0-22509 GCA_025526915.1 Entophlyctis helioformis | reverse complement strand
AGCCGTCGATCAAAACAGACAGTTGCCATGGCTATCTATACCTTGGCTTGCTTGCATGGTAGGCTACATGGCGGGCAATGCAAACGTCCGCTTCGTGCTTGCACCAGCATACAGCACGCCGCGGCTCAGACCTGTAGATCTCCGCGATCGCCTCGTAAATCAGCTGCTTGTCATTGTGCGTGAGCGTGAACGAGAGCAGCAGCGCACGCTTCTCTTTCCTGGATCATTGACTGAGAGTTAGAATCGCCTCCGATGCGGCAGGACAAAGTGGACATACTTGGATAAGCGCTTGTATCTCTTGCGTTTGCGCGTCTGCGAATACACCGTAGAACTGTGCCCACCGCATTCAGGACCTTGATTGCTCGGCCGTTGTGGACAACCTTAATCCCAGAGTCGCCGAGCCTGCCGTCAACGTGGAACATGTAGGCGTACTCGGGGCCAAACTTGTCCGTGAACGAGCTGAGTACCGGCTTGAGGATCGGTATCCACTCGGCCTTTGACAACGGGTGATCGGACCCTCCTCTCCTGAAGTGCGGAAAACACACACTCATCACATCGACAAGGAAAGCGCCGCAGTGGCTGGGTGTGGCCGTGTTGGTGTCGCTTGGATCTTGTGACAGTCGTGCGCTGCCAAGCACAAGCTTGACACCAAGGTCCAGTGCACGTCCTTGTGTACGCTGCCGCCGCCATTCTCCACCGCGCACGAAACAACCGCAGGGACCCCCATGTTGTGCATGCTTGCGTGTGCTTGTGTGTGTGTGTGTGTGTGTGTGGTGTTGTGTGTGTGTTGTTGTGTGTGTGTGTGTGTGTGTGTGGTGTGTGGTGTGGTGTGTGTGGTGTGGTGGTGTGTGGTGTGGACGGCAAGGGTGTGCTGAAGAGGGCAAGGAGCGACAGAGTGTATGTGGATGGTCGAGCAACCACAGACGGGCCAACCGCTCTATTATTAGATTCATTAATCGTCATCCCACGTCCCGTCTGATTGGCCGGCCGTTTGACGCCTCTAAGCCTTCTGATTGGTTGACACAACGGCACAGCACAGAGAGCAGGCATCCCAGCAGCCCCCGGCAGGCGGTGCTGTGGTACGGGGCGTTCCCCCCGTCGCCATCCCACCTCCTCCCTGCATCCCTACACCCCCTGCTTCCTCCTGCATCCTCCTGCTGCTGCCTGTGTGTGGGGTGCCGCAGGCAGACCACTCGAGCGATCTTTGATCGCGCTGATGCCGACGGCTGGGCTGGCGCAGCCAGTCCAGTGGCTGCCTCGCTGCTCGCCTGCCTCTGAGTGTGTCTGCCTCTCCTGTCTCCATGCCTGTCTGCCCCAATACATGCATCCGCCTGCACTCCTCATTCCGTCGCACTGCCTGCTCATGGCCGCACGTTCGCTGCTGTCCAGGCGACGCCAGATCTGACCTTCATCTTCACCCATCGGCCATCTGCCATCAGCCATCGGCCATGGACGACAACGGCAACGGCGATGAAGAGCGGCCGCAGAAACGACGCCGTGGAGGGCTGGCAAGCACGACCAGCAACGCTGCTGACCAAGCTGCCCGCAAGCGGTTCCGTCGCCAGCAGCAGTCTCTGTCGTCGCAGCAGTCGTCACAGAGCAGCGTCCCGCCCTCACCGCTTCGCCAGCTCCAGCCGCTTCGCCCGCTCCTTCCCCGTCCTGTGCAGCCTCAGCCTGTTCGTGAGGTGCCGCACAGCCAGCAGCCCCAGCCGCCTGGACCATCCACATCCTTTGCTTTCAGGCCAGTGCAGTGCACGGCAGCCGTGCAGCACCACCCAGCGCTTGCCAGGACCGGCAGCAGCAGCAGCAGCAGCAGCAGCAACGTTGGCGACCCATCTGCTGGCCGGACAACGCGCATGTTTCCGGACGCGGCGGCCACTGCAACCGTCGCTTCGTCCAGTCTCACTGCGACGAGAGCCAGCCCCGCCAGTCGCTGTCCAAGCTGCAGGCGGTCTCGATGTTGATATGCTTGATGCTGCCGTCGCTCTGCCCTCTGTGCAACCTGCCGTTCTGCCCAACGGATGCAAGACCCTGGCAGCAACAACATGCAGGCTGACGTTGCACCTGCGCCACGTCTCAACTCGGCACCACCAGCACCAGCACCAGCGCACCACCTCGACCGCCCAACGTCGGGTTCAGCTTTTCAGTGTTCGCAGCGGACAGCAACAACATCGTCCCGCTTCCCGCTCGACGGTACTTCAATGACAACGACCGGGTGAGCATCTTGGATCATCTCCAGCATGCGGATCTCGACAACCCAAGACTGGAGCCAGACGAGGATTGGGGCCATTCGCAGCCGTCTCAGCCGTTGACACAACTGCCGCTTTCTCAGGATCAGCCGCCGCAACAGCCGCATCAACAGCAACAGCAACAGCCACAGCAGGACGTTCCTCAGATGCCAGCACACGCTCAACTGCTCCAGCATGACGACCAGCCCGACATTCTTGATGTGCGGTTAGCCGAGTTGCTGCCGGACGATTGCCATCTTGAGCCCATTGACGATTACGAGATCGGCATCGGGGATCTTGCAAACAAGCCCCCAGACAACGTGGTTGAGATCATACGCTTCAATCAAGGGGGGATTGGCATGGATGATCTCAACGAGTTGGAGACGAACGGCTGGGATGGAATGGCCAACGGTGCGTTGTCTGGCATTCTCTCTGCTGGCTTTGCGTGTGCATGGCTGACTGGCTGACTGACTGACTGACTGACTGACGCATATGTGCGCGTTCACTGGATGTGACCTGCAGGCAATGGTCTGGCCAATGGTCAGGCTGACAACGCACCAGGTGCACCAGCTGCAGCCAACCCACCGACCGTTCATGCCATAAGTACGTGACAGTGGCCTGCTGCACGCAGCTGCCCGTCCACACACTGACTGCATATCCTCCAGACCATGACCAACGGAAGTGTAATCGCGTAGACAAACTGTTGCGGTTGGGCGTGCAAGTGGATGGCATCCCTACCAATCCCCCTCATCCCGACGACTGCGGCCGTATGGATCAACGGTGCATCTTCTGCGGTGCCAAGTTCTTTCTCAGAGAGGCTCCCGAGAAACGGCTCCTCCGATACGGCGTGTGCAACATCAGCTTCTGTTGCGCCTATGGAGCAGTCCGGCTTCCAGATCACAAGGTGCCGCCTGCACGCTACCTTGAGCTGATACGCGGCACAGATCCAAGTGCACGAGAGTTCCAAGAGAACATCCGCGCATTCAACAGCATGTTTTCCATGGCGTCTTCTGGCATCAAGGACGCAGCACCGTTTGGCGGTGCCAAGATCTTGGCCATTCTCGGCAGGGTGCACCACAGGATTGCAGATCTTGACACTGGCCTTGCGGCTGCCAATGCCAAGTTCGCCCAGATCTACTGCTACGACGCCCGTGCCCAGCTGCAACAGCGCCAGGGTTTGTTTCGCGGCCTCTCGATTACGCTGACCCGGAGGATCCAGCAGATGCTGCTCGACCTCAATCCCATCTGCCGCGTGATCCAGGCCGTCAACAAGCTCAGGGCAAAGTCGATCGCCTTTCAGTTTGTGGCGAGCGCAAACCGCCAAGAGCGGCTGCCCGAGTCGGACGACGAGATTGCTGCGATCATCAACCTGCGCGAGGGTGTCCCACGCCAGCAGTTTGACTTTGTTTTCCACACCAGCGGTGGCCAGTCACACAGGATCTCGGAGATGAACCCGCTGTGCTTCCCGTTCAGCTTCCCGCTGCTGTTCATGCATGGCGAGCCAGGCTGGCACAAGGACCTGAAGCGAGTTCCCAAGGACAACATCACCTCGCTGGCAGAGCGTCGCCAGATGGTCGATGCCATTGCAGCCGCACCAGCCCAGCCAGCCCAGCCCACTCAGCTGCCTGCGCATGGCGCACACACATATCTGATCCAGCAACTCCGAGAGCAAGCCGAACGAGGAGACGCTGATGCGCATGCTGATGCAGAGGCTGCGATCGCCCACCTTCAACAGCCGCTGTAGGACATGGCACAGGACGTGCCTGTTGATCAAGACGTGGGGATGGACAACGGGGCAAGTGATGATGGTGGTCAAGGCGGCATTGACGACGAGGACAGCAGCGCTGATGAACAAGGAGCGGCATTGACTCCACGATCCTTCTCCCAAAGATCCCGCACACCACCAAGCACAACGGATACACGATCCGCTGTCTGCAGTTCCCGCTCTGTCCATCCTTTGCCATGACCATCAACAAGGTACATCTGCCTCATGCACCTCATCTCTCGCGCAATTCCATCCCTTCTGCTGACATCTTCCTGCCAGTCACAGGGCCAACCCCTCACTCGCGTCGGCCTGTACCTCCCAGCGCCAGTCTTTTCTCACGGCCAGTTCTACGTCGCCGTGTCTCGCGTCAGCAACCTGGAGGCCATCTCCTTAGCCATCCCACATCGCGATGACCAGCAGGACCAAGACGCGTTCACTGAGAACGTCGTCGTTCCCGAGGTCCTTGATCTGCCTCGACCGCAACTGCGACTGCAGCCACAGCAGCCACAGAACCAGAGCAGCAGCAGCAGCAGCAGCAGCCGGAGCCGCAGCGGAGGCTGGAGCTGCGTTTTTCCAGCCAGAACAGATGCTGCACTGGGATCATGCCGCACAACGTCACCCGCAGCCGCAGCCGCAGGCATAGGCTGTGACAGGGACTGCATAACAACCCGCTCTGTTGGAATACCAGAATATATTCACCTTGACAAATCCCACGAATCTCAACACTGAGACCCACACCCGTGCGAAGCACGGGCACAATACTTGTTTATGACAAACACAGTGGCCGTGTTGTTGCGACTGCCACAGATGATCACATCTGTGTGTCTGAGATTTGCAATGATTGATTCATGATCAGTGGTGTGTCACCAAAACGCGACCCAGGCACATGAACGCGTTGATCTGGAGTGTTGATTGCAAAAGATCACCATGCCTCATCCTCCACAAGCGCAGTCGTGGATGGCAAGCTGGCATCAGCAGCGAGTCTAGCACGAGGCGTGTGCTCTTGTCGATGAGCATGCACAGCTGGCTCGCCCTGATATCTGATCAGTTGACACCAAAATCTGATTTGAATACTCATGGATACACAGACCAGCTCATGCTGATCACCAGTCACTCTGATCAGTGAACAGATGGTGTTGATGCAGCCCGTCTTCGAGGTGGTGGCTTGATGGCCACTGGGCGGCACACCATGGACTCTCCTGCCTGTGGCAGTCTCAACTGGCACCTGTTTGCATTGAGCCGGCACTCTTTTGCATGCTGCAGAGACAACCACGCCACAGCAGACCTGGACGCCTTGGTTGAATGAGCAACCAAAGACTTGCTTGATGCTCAACGGGGTTTGGGTGTTGGCATGGTAGCCACAGCACTGGTTGCCCATCCAGCCTTGTTCATAGGGTCCATGCCGCAGTTGGAATCACCAAGTACGCATGGAATTGCTAGATCTCGTCCGTGTGAATACCTCCAGCCTGATGCCCAGCCCTCCTTTGTGCTCTGAGCAGTACTGAGATGCGCCGTATCGCTATCTGGCTCCTTGGAACAGATGTTGCCAACCAACACCATGACAATCCTCCAATCTTTGACCGAGTAGTCATCCCAGATCTCACAAATGTGTCGCACTTTCTTGTGATGATGGTGCAAGGCGAGTTTCTCCTTGGGCTCAGTGTCTTCATTGCCGACTTTGGATGCTGTTGACTTCAGTCGCCAGCAGGTCTGGGACGACTTGTTCTTTGCAGCCTGCAGTCGATCAGCCCTTTGTTGTTGACCGAGACTGCGCATGCTGCTCGTCATTGCATTCGCGGGCATGCTGACAAGCCAGGTGGGCGTGGCTGTTGGCTGTGGATGACGGGGTGCAACGGCATCGTGCCTTGAATGCAAGACATGTTGATTATCTGCGCTGCTGGCTGTTGCAAAGACACTCGTCGCTGTGACCTTGCTGTCTACACCAAGGCAGCCAGGACAGAGGTTGACATGAGTGAGCAGAGTTGCTGCAGGCATTCTGTGTGTATCGCCTCGACAGTTCTCAAAGTCAGACAAAGCCAAGTGCGATGCCTTACAGCAGCTCAACGATACGCCGAGTGATCCATCCATGTCCTTGTTGGTGAGCTCGCCTGCCTCTTGTGCAATGGCTGTCAACAGTTGCGACTCTGTTGACACTGTGTGCCTTGACAATCTCGACGACGGCAAGTACCTTGCAGGCGAGCATGGACAGCCAGCCGTTGCTGTAGCTGCCACGCCAACAGCCAGCCGCCAAAGAGCACCAAGCAAGCGGAAGAGAGCAGCAGCAGCAGATGCCAGTGCGTCTGTGTCGCCTGTGACGTCGGTCGTTCGGACATTGCAGCAGGCAGCCCCAACAGCACACACAAGAGCGCCGCCTGGATGCAGAGGGACAGCAGCTGCAACAGGCAATGGCAGGAAAGTCCTTGGTGACACTACCAACACGCAACCAACTGCTGCCCCTTGGACAGGCTCGGCAGTCCAGAAGCAAGAGCCAAAGCGACTACGACTTGAGAAGGCATCGGCTGCAGGCTGCTCAGAGTGACTGGGAATTCCGGACAAGAATATGAAATTGGATTCAAAAAGATTGGAAATTGGATGCCAAATTGAACAAAATTCGAGGCAAACCAGCCGGCCAATCAGGTGCCGGCACAGGGTTCTCGACTTTCTTTTTCACTTCAATTGACGCACGTGCCAGCACGTTCACCGTTGTGTTGAACCACACAGTTGCAGACCACCTTCTCGCCCTATTGCCCACCCCTTAGCCAGACACCACAGCTAGACACCAGACTCAGCCCGCCATGCCACAGCACACCAGACAGACGGATGCCGGCGGCGGCCACCTGGCGTCGTTTGCGCCGAACGAGGTGGTCATTCCGGCCACCGACACCCGCAAGCCCATATACAAGCTGCTGTTTGACGGCCCTCTCGCCGCTGCAGCTGGCCCTCACCCGCCGGCCCAGCAGCCCGCCGCTGTCGCAGCAGCAGCAGCAGCACATCATCCGGCAGGGGCGGCAGCCTCGGCGGCAGGCGGCTCGCACACGGCACTCCAAGCATCCCTGTCGCCGTCGCCGTCTTCCGTTGAGGCCGCAACAGCAGCAGGGGCCGCAGCAACAGTAGCAGGGGCCGAGTCGCCATCGGCAGCCATCAGCGGCGGAGTGCTGATCGCAGGCGGCATCGATGGCTCATCATCATCGACATCATCGGAATCACTGCCAGCAGCAGCAGCAGCAGCCGTCGCTCAGCACGACCAGGGCAGCCAGCTCGGGCAATCCCAGGGCAACCACCAGGGCAACCACCATGCACCGCCAGGAGGTGTTCGTGACCAGCACCAGCATCACCACGTAGACCGTGCTCGTGCCACAGAGGTCATGGGGCATGGCGAGGGCTTGGACTGGCGTGCTGCAGGTGGCATGGGGCCAGCAAGCCACTCGCAGTGGGCACAGCAGCAGCACCAGCAGCACCAGCAGCAGCACCAGCAGCAGCAGCTTTGGCAGGGCCAGTCTCCAAGCTCGTCGCTCAGCCCCTCCTTCATCGACAGCCACGGCGGCTTTGGTGCAAGCGACCACCAGCCAGCAGCTGGTGAGTGACGGTCCAGTCTCACGGCAGTGCATGCATGTGCATGTGCATCTCGGCAGCGACTGCATGTGGGCATGTGTATCTGGACAAGCACATGCTTCGAAGCATCCATTTCTCCTCCTTGCCCCCCTCTCTCTCTCTCTCTCTCTCGCTCCGACCGCACGCTCACATTCGCACATGCCTGCAACAGCCCATCTACCATCCCAGTCCAGCAGACCCCGCAGACCCCGCAGACCCAGCAGCAGCCAGCGATCCCCGTTGACCTGATCCCGTCGCTCATCCAGCACTCCAAGTCGCCCGCAGACTCGCACGACTACTGGCGGCTGTTCACAAAGGCAAAGGATGCGCTGCCCAACGGCGCCCGTCTCGAGAACCTGTCGTGGCGCCTCTTTCACATGAAGCTGTCCAAGGAGCGCGAGCGGACAGAGGGCCCCCTGCGGCTGCCGGGCATGGACGGCGACTCGGCAGACACGAGCGCCATGCGCACAGCCATGGACACGGCCATGGACACGGCCACCATGTTCGACGCATCAGCCGCGGCCACATTTGAAGCGGGACGGCTGCCGCCGAGACCGACGCCCGCGGCAGCCCATCGCAGCGGATCTACAGCAGCGTCGACATCATCGGCGACGTTTGCGGGCACAGGAGCGGGCCGAGGCACCGCCGCCATTCGCCCGGGTCCACGAGCAGCGGGCACAGGTGCGGCCAAGAGCGGCGAGCAGAGCAAGACCAACATCTTTGGACTGCCCATTGCTGGGGATGCAGGCAGTGCAACAGGTGTAATGGGTGCAACAGGTGCAACAGGTGCGGCTCTGCCGTCCATGGGCCACCACCAGGCCGGGCCCGATGGGATGGCGCAGATGCCAGCAGAAGCGGCGCTGATCGGCCAGCAGGGCAGCGGGCTCTATGCGGCGGAAGCAACAGCGGCAACAGCGGCGGCAGGTGTCTCGCATCCATTCTCTGTAAGTGACACGGCGCACTGGGGCCTGTCTGGAGGAGCACTGTGGGATGCGTGTGGAGCGATGGGATGCGATGTGGAGCGATGGGATGCGATGGCGGAGTTGGGGCCCGAACAGCTGGGCCGCTGCTTTGATTTCACGTGCGTGTGCGAGCGTGTGTGAGCGGTGTGAGCGTGCGTGAGAGCCGCACGTGAAACCCGGCCAGCCAGCCAGCCAGACGCGCTCAATCCACCACACGCGTGGCTGGCTGGCTGGCCGCCACCGCCCCCGTTTTGAGGATTGCGCATTGCGCACTGCCGTCTCTCTTGCATCTGTCTCACGCCCTCTCGCTCTTGCATCTGTCTCACGCCCTCTCGCTCTTGCATCTGTCTCACACACTCTCGTACGACTGTCTCACGCTGTCTCTCGCACTCACGCTGTCTCTCGCTCTCGCTCCGCGCCAGCCCGCCGACTCGGCCCACGACGAGTGGATGCGCCAGTTCATGGTGCTCGACGGCCTGGTCGACCTGCGCTCGGCCCCGTCGTCGCCTCTGCCCTCGGCGTCCTCGGCGTCTCTCCAGTCGAACCAGCCCGTCCAGTCTCTCCAGTCGAGCCAGCCCGTCCAGTCCGACACCACACACGCCCACGCCCACGCACAGTCAACCCCCGCGTCCCTCTCGCCCCCGTCGTCCGCGTCGCCGTTCGCGTCACGGCCGCCCATCATTGCGTCTTTGCCGCATTCATCATCCGGCCCTTTGTCGTCGCCATCGGCGTCGTCATCCGCGTCCGCCTTAGCCGGCACCCTCCCTGCGAGCACTGCCCCCATGCACGGCCACCCCTTCCCTCCCCAGATGCCTTCCAAGCTCGCCGCCTTGTCGCCCCCGCACTCCAACATCTCGGCTGCCCAGACAAGCATCTCCCGTGACAACCGCACGCTCGGCGGCCCGGGACTCCCTGTGCCGTCTGCCCGTGCCATGTCGTCCGCCAGCACTGGCCTGCAGCAGCTCTCGGACGCCAGCGACGGCCACGCTCCCATCAGCATCTTTGCCGATGGCTTCATCAAGCTCGAAGACGACCACGAGTCTGCTCCGTCGCCTGCTGCCTCGGATCGCACAGACGAGCCAGATATGGCGGCCCTTGCTCTCCACTCGGCGGTCCTGCCCATGGCCACGTCGGTCGCGTTCACACACGTTGCGTCGCCACTCTCGGCCTCGGTGACAGAGGCAAACGACTCGGCAGACAGCATGACCGACATGCCCGACACAGCTGCCCCCGCGGCTACGCAATCCCATGCCGATGCCGACATGTCTCAGTCGCAGCAAGAGCAGCCCGGTGACTCCCAGTCCGAAGAGTCCAAGACAGTGTGCGGAAACTGCGGCACGACCACCACGCCTCTCTGGCGTCGCAATGCGGCTGGTGAGACGCTGTGCAACGCATGCGGCCTGTTCCACAAGCTGCACGGCGTCACCCGCCCGCTGCGTCTCAAGACCAACGTCATCCGCAAGCGCAACCGCAACGGAGCAGCAGCCGCCAATCTCGGCATGGCAGGCGCTCGCTCAGAACGCTCATCGCGACATGCTGCCAGCAAGTCGCGTGCCAAACCGCGCGAGACCCCTGCTCCGTCCACTGCGACCATGTCTGCTGCCGTTGCTGCTGTCTCAAAGCAAGTGTTTCCACCCGTGTCGCAGTTCAAGCCGATGCAGTCGCAAGCAAGCACAGCCAGCATCGGCGATTCGCCGTCCCTTGTACAGCCGCATGTGTCGATGCCTGATGCCGAGCCTGCCAGGCAAACGCCTCCTGCTCAAGGTACGCTTGCTTCTTCCCTTGCCTTGGTGTCGCTTTCGCTCACAGAACTCTCCTATCCTCAGATCCGCCTGCTGCCCCGGCTGGCCAGTCAGCCGAATTGACAAGCGCCTCCTCCCAAGGATCATCTGAGATGCAACAGCAACAGCAGCAACAGCAGCAGCAGCAACATCGACGTATGTCGCATCTGTCTGCCAATCTTGTGGCCGATTTGGCCAGCGGCAACATGCCTGCCCCAAGCGTCTTTGCACTGGCTCCACCTTCTGCTGGCTCCGCTGATGCCGAACAGTTTTGGAAACAGTCTCGGCAGCAGCAGTCCTTTGCGCTGTTCCAAGAACCCACGATCCCTCAATCTGGCCCCAATCCGGGCGCGTACGGCTCGCTTCCCTCTGCCGCCAGCAATGCCATGTTTGGCGGCCCATCGTCTGTGCCGCAGACGCTCGGCTCGAATCCCAACTTCTCCTTTGCAGCCAGTGCTGCTGCATCTGCACCCAACTATGATGCCATCGCTGGCACTTTGGCCCCATCATCATCGTCAACTTCAGCCGGCTACGTCACTCGCGGCAAGCGTGCTCGCCGCGACTCTGACCAAGGCGTTCCCTACGACAATGCAAGCCACGCGCAGGATGAACTGGCCTTGAACCTTCCGACGACCACAGGCAGCAACATGGCAGGCCTTCCTGTCACGACCGCGTCGATGCTCTCTGCCCGTCTGGCTGCATCGGGCTTGACGCCTTCGCAGGCTCCTCTCTCTGCGAATGGCCTCACATCGGCCAGCACATCCAGCTTTGGCCTTGCCAATGCACCCATCACCGTTGCTGCGTCTGTCGGCCTGGCCCAAGGGCAAGCACAGGGACAGGGCTTGGATCTGGCATCGGGACAGCTGCAAAGCATCTTCTCGAGCATGATGGAGGCCAACAAGTCTCAGGCCAGCTACAACCTTGACGCCATGGTCGGCGAATACCTTTCGCAGTCGCTCAACGCTCATTCGTCCAGCGATCTCCAACACATGCACCCTCAACATCAGCAGCAGCAGCAGCAGGGCCAGTATTCAACGTCTGTTGCATCTACCACGTCGCTGTTTACCAACCCGTCCGCCATGGCCAATGCCAGACTGGTTGTGCCAAGCTCTAGTGTCCCAGATCTGCGTGGCTCTATGAACATGTACCAGTCACAGCAGCAGCCACAGCAGCCACAGCAGCAGCAGCAGCAGCAGCAGCAGCAACCCGTATCGTATGGATCGCCCGCCTTGGCGCCTTCGTTTGTGTTTGGATCTCCGCCATCGGCATCGTCGTCATTGGCGTCCATTATCACGCCATCGAGACCCGCCACTGCCACAACGGCCGGCGCGTCATCTTTGAAGCAATCGATGGCACAACCACAACCACAGCAGCAGCAGCAGCAGCCGCTGTGGTCCAACTCGACGCCGCTAGAGTTTGTCCCAACGACCATTGGCGCAGCTTCACTCAAGTCTGGCATTACAGCACAGGCTCAGCTACAGCATCCGCACCTGACGCAGCAAGGGCCGCAAGGACAGCTAATGCAGCAAGGGCAGCAGTCTTCCAACATGGGCAACTCCATCCCAGGCTTCAGTGTCAACAACATGTCGCTCATGTTTGGTGGAAGCACGCTCCTCCCAACGCTTGGCAACTTTTCTGCGCAGTCGTGCCAGCAACAGCAGCAGCATCAACACCAGATGAACCGCAGCTCGAGTAGAGGCTCGACTGGCTCGCGCTCGTCGCCTCTCCATTCCCAGCCATCTCTGTCTTTGCTCAATCCACAGCACCAGCACCAGCACCATCACCAGCAGCAACAGCAACAGTATCAGGCAGGCATGCAGTCACAAGGAGCGTCTGTCGGCAAGGGCCGAAGTGACGGTAGCAATCCCAAGCACACCCAAAGAGGCAGCAACGACTCTCGTCGACACTCGGGTCGCTCGTCCTTGGCTTCGTCGTCGGGATCGTCGCCCATGTCGGTCAACATGACAGACGTGATGCTCATGTCGCGCATGATGACGTCGGAGGACCCCCTCGGTCTTGTCTCTGAGAACCTCGTGGACGGCATTTACGGCTATGAAGACAGCAACATCACCAACAGCGACTTGGGCGGCCATCATGGCGGCAACAACGGTGGTCGCGGCCGGGGCAGCTTGAATGGGTTTGCGTCCAATACTGCTGGTGGTGGTGGCAGTGGGTATGGCGCGTTTGGCCTCGGCGGTCCGTTTTTTGGCAACAACTGACGGGCTGGTCTGGTGCCGATCAGTTTCTTTTTACATTGATGTACATTCCACAAGCACAATACACCTTTGATCGCTCACTTGATCTGCCGACTTGGACAAGGCTTTGTGGATTCGAGATGACGGATGCTGGCATGAGGTGTGTGTGTCTGTGGAGGATGGGGTCGCCAGCCTGTTGAAGAGTGCAGGTGCTGGCGATCTGATGTCGCGTTCGTCTTGCTGCGCCATCCATCTCAACAATGCGGCCAAGATGAGAGCGCGATGATGAGAGCGCGATGATGAGAGCGCGACGAGAGCACCCTTCACAGCCAATTGCCCCCCCCCCCCACAGCGCAAGCCGGCCATCAGCTTCGCCATCAGGCGTGGCATCGTGTGCACACACGCTGCACCGCCAGGCACGGCCTATAAAGTCTCGCTGCTGCGCTCGCCTTCTCAAGCGGTACACACCAGCAACCACTGCAACCAAGACATCCCGCATGACCATTGACCTTGAATACACTCCAGTGCGTGCTGTGTCCCCCGTCTGCCTGCGTCGGCTGTCCGCATCTGCGGCTCTGGCTGACGCTTGCCACGCCATGCTCTGCGCTCCAGCTCGTCGTGGACAACGGCTCTGGCATTCTCAAGGCTGGTTACGCTGGCGATGACGCTCCTCGTGCCGTGAGTCTCGACTCCTGTGCATCGTGCTGTGCACGGCCGTGCCATGCCTGCCCGTCTCACCGCCCACCTCCTTCCGCCCTCTCGCACACCTCTCAGATCTTCGACTCGATGATTGGCCGTCCTCGCCAAGCGTGGACAGGATCTATGAGCGTCAAGGACTCTTATATCGGCAACGACGCCCAGAGCCACCGCCACCTTCTCAACGTCACGTACCCGGCCGCCAACGGCACCATCACCAACTGGGACGACATGGAACAGATCTGGAAGCATGCCTTTGACAAGGAGCTGCAAGTGACGACGGATGACCGCCCCATCTTGCTTACCGAGCCGCCGCTTAACCGCAAGGCTGCTCGCGAGAAGACGACGCAGATCATGTTCGAGTCGTTTGCCACGCCGGGCTTCTATCTCGCCAACACTGCCAGCCTCATTCTTGCTGCCGCTGGCCAATCGACCGGCGTGGTGGTCGACTGCGGCGATAGTCTGTCGCAGGTCGTGCCTGTCATGGACGGTGTCATTGTGAGTCCGCCATGCCATGAGAGCCTGGGCTCGCCTGTCGCTTGCCACTCACACTCGACTCACACAGCTGTCGCAATCTGTCCGTCGCTTCGACGTGTCTGGCCAAGACCTGACAAACTACTTCTGGGACCTCCTCGCCAACTACAGCAACGTGACGAAGCAGCGGGGATCCGACTATGACGTCGTCCGCGAGGTCAAGGAGTCAAGCATCCTCTATGTCGCTCCGGACTATGCCGCCGAACTGAACAAGCTCAACTACTCGACCGAGCTCACCAGGACAGCCATCGTGCTTGGACAGCCAGTCGAGCTGAGCAGCGATCGCTTCACCGTGCCCGAGGCGCTCTTCCAGCCATCCCTTATCGGCCGCACGATATCCGGTCTCCACACCACCATCGCTAATGCCATCCGTGACTGCGATGCCAGCCTCCATGCCGCTCTCGGCAGCAACATCCTCCTCGCAGGCGGTACCTGCGCGTTCAATGGTCTGCAAGCCCGCCTCCAGCACGAACTGGGGTCGCTGCTACCCCCCGGCGTGGCCGCCAATGTCGTTTACCCGCCCGAAGGCAAGTATCTGGCTTGGATCGGCGGCTCTCAGCTCGCATACGACGACGCGTTCCAGTCCAAGTGGATCACTAAAGCCGAGTATGCCGAGTTTGGTCCTTCGGTCGTTCATCGCAAGTGTATCTGAGCAGTCTTTGTGTCGCTTCTGTTGTGACGGTTTTGTCCGTGATGGCCTTGTTCCAATGAATCCCCTGAATGGGTCATGCCTGTTGCTGGAACAGCTGCCTCGCAGACCTGCTCCTTTGGACGCTGGCTGGCAGCACAGCCAGCCCACGCTCGTGATCATCTGGTGCAATGCTGCGATTGTATCTGCTCACAGCACACAGCCAGCCAGCAGCGGCTTGCATGTGCTGATGAAATGGACGGCACTGGTGATGCATGAATGACGGCATCGCACGGAGCACCAGTGGCACAGCCTCAAACAGCCAGCCAAGCACAGCCAGGCAGACAGACAGACAGCCTGACAAACAGGCGCCACACAGCCGCACTCCCACAGCGCGTCTGCTGTGGCTGGATGCAGGCAGCAGGCATTCAAAAGCCGCCAGATCCGCCCGTCCTCGCTGCTGCTCACCAACCGACCTCGCTCTCATCCGTCGTCGACTCCGCCATGCATCTCTTCCCATCGCTCGCTGCTCTTTCTGCTGCTGCTGTTGCTGTTGCCACGCTTGCTGGCCAGGCAGTCGCTCGGCCTGCATCGTACTCGTCCAGCTCGCACCGTGACTGCATCCGCTCGTACACGGACTGCAACACTCGCTTCCACACGGCCAAGTGGGAATGCGGTCGTCGGTTTGGCCGCTCGGGCGACCGGCACGGCCGATGCATTGACGATGCGGTTGGGTGAGTGCCTCCTGACGAGTGCCGTCGGTCCTCCAAAGCACCAACCACGTGTGCTTCGTGTCTGCCATCCGGCGGCGTGTTGGATGCGTCATCAACTGGCGTCCGTCTCCGCCGCTGTGCCACTCGTGCTTGGTGCTGCTTTGTCCGTGTTGGGCGCAGCTATAGAACAGGAACGACGAGGACTGGAAATTGAGCTAGTATTGAAGTGACGACAACCCAAAGAGAAATGCAAAATGGAGAAAAGGGAAATGTGGAAGGGCACCGACAACATCATCACCCTCCCCGGGGAGCCGCAGGCAGGAGAGACCTGGTCAGCTGCTGCAACATCTCACTGAGAGGAACGGAGCAGATCCAGCTTGTGCTTCCTGGCGTAGCGCCGTAGCATGCGGAGGTCGTCAAAATTGGAATGCGGGATCCAAAGAGGACGGGCGAGATGCTTGAAGACGACCAGGAACTCAAAGGTGCGCGATGCACGGTTAAGTCGGTGATTGCGGATGGCTGTGATCTCGTACGAGCGTTGAGCGTCGTCGGATGTGTTGTTGTGGTTGTTGTTGGCCACCTCCCCCCGGAAAGGCTTGAGGAAAGACGACGGGAAACGCCGGTCGAGGGCTTGGCCAGTGAGGTCGGCAAGGCGGTAGGCTTCTGTGGGATGCACAGGGACTTTGATGACACGGAAGGGACCCTCGTAGCGCGGATCGAGTGACGACGCACGCGAGGGGTCCTTGACCATGACGTACGAACCAAGAGCGAACGACGGGGCCTGAGCATTGGATGCATCGAAGGCAGCACGCATGCGGTCGCGGTACTTGGCAGCACGGGCGCGGGAGGCAGGGAAAAGGACCGACGTGATGTAGTCGGCGCGCTTGAGGAGCGCAGCGTCATCGTACGGGACGGTGGGCAGGGCCGACGAGTCGCTGAATGGGTGCAAGGGCCGCGCAAACATGAAGGCAAAGGGCGACGAGCCATGGTACTTGGAGATGCGCGAGTTGATGGCCAGCTGGATACCCGGCATGAGCTGCGGCCAGGCGCTGGTGGCACCCTGGAGCATCTTGGCCAGCATGTTCTTGGTGGTCCGAACAAAGCGCTCAGCTGTGCCATTGGCGCGAGGGTTGTACTCCGAGACCGTGCGATGGGTGATACGCGCGCGCGAAACGAGACCAGCGACAATCTTGTTGATGAACTCGGTGCCGTTGTCAGACTGCAGAACGCGGGGGAAGCCAAAGTCGCAGAAGATGGCGAAGAGAGCCCCGGCAATGGTGGTGGCCTTCTTGTCGGGGATGGCCCGGAGCCAGACAAAGCGGGTGCAGATGTCAACGACCAGGAGGAAGAACGGTGAGTCCGCAGCGGTGGCGGCTTCCGGCTGACCGAGGTCGATAGCAACATGGTCAAGAGGCAGATCCGCAGCAAGAGTGGTGAGCGGTGCAAAGCCATGGCGAGCGATGTTGAAACGCTGGCACTCGACGCAGCCGTCAACGAGCGCTGTTGCCTCAGTATGCAAACCCGGCCAGGTCGTGCCGCGGGAACGCAGAGAGCTGACAATGCCGTCTGCACCGATGTGACCGGCGAGGTGGGCATCTGCGAGGAGCTTGGGGCGGTCGGCAAGTGGTGGTGGGTCCAGGCGCGAGGGTTCGGCGGAGGGAATGGCGACGTGGTTGGCACGAATCGAGACGGGTGCAGGATCGTCGA
The DNA here is from genome assembly GCA_025526915.1 of Entophlyctis helioformis. NCBI lineage: Eukaryota > Fungi > Chytridiomycota > Chytridiomycetes > Chytridiales > Chytriomycetaceae > Entophlyctis > Entophlyctis helioformis. The sequence continues at coordinate 5,709 of JAHLKH010000299.1, read as the reverse complement.
GCGAGAGGAAGATGCGACTGATGCTGTCGGGAAGCACATTGGTGGTGCCCGGAATGTGCGAGACGACAAAGTCGTAGTCCGAGAGAGTCTCCATCCAACCGATGTAGATCAGCGACGGCTCCTTGGATGTGAAGAGAGCGACCAGGGATGCGTGGTCGGTCCAGAGGTCGAACTGACGTCCCCAGACGTACTGGTGGAAAGCACGCACTGCAGAGACGATGGCAAGGGCTTCCTTCTTGTTGGCAGCGTAGGCACGCTCCGACGGACGGAGAGCACGGCCAAAGATAGAGACGTAAAGCTTGGGCGAAGAGCGATCGCCCTCCTCCTTGAACTGGAAGAGGATAGCGCCGACGCCGACGTTGGACGCGTCCGTGGCAACAAAGAAACGCTTGGTGAAGTCCGGGAAGGAGATGAGGAGGTTCTGATCGAGGACGGCGTTGAGCGTGCGAAGAGCGATCTCGCAATCCCGGTCCCAGCGGAAGTCGTGTGGTTTGACGTTGCGCAGACGCTCAAGGGGAGCCGCAATACGCTCGTATCTCGGGATGTGGTTGCGCACGTAGTTGTACATGCCCAAGCGAGCAGCGACCTGAAGAGGCGTGGATGGGACGGGCAATGCGAGAATGTCTGAGACGCGCTTGGGGTCGGACTGTATGCCAGCGGCGGAGATGACATGACCCAGCAGCTTGATCGAGCGATGACCAAAGTGGCACTTCTCAGGACGGATCTTGAGATTGGCCTTGTTCAGACGAGTGAGTACCTCTGCAACATGGAGTGCGTGTGACGCGACATCCTTGGAGAAGACTACAATGTCGTCAATGAACATGCGCACAAAATGCAGGTCACCAAGCTCGTTGGAGATGATGTGCTGGAAAGCGGCCGAGAGGTGCTTGATGCCGAAAGGTGCACCGACAAAAACGTAGCGGGATTGTTTCCACGTGAATGCCGTCTTGTGGCGGTCATCAGGATGGATCTGAAGCTGGTGGAACGACGTCATGAGATCGAGCGTCGAGAAGATGGTACTGCCACCAACGTCCTGAAAGATCTGCTTGATGTGCGGGATGAGGTAGTCAGGCGTGTCCAGAACGCTGTTGAGCGGACGCGGGTCGAGGACCGTGCGCAGGCTGGTCATGTTGCCCTCGAGATCACGCTTGGCGACACAGAAAAGCGGGTTGTTGTACTGCGTCTCGCCGGTGAAGGGCTCGATGATGCCAGAGGCGCGCCAGTGCTGGATGTCCTTATCGATGTGCTCGACGCTAGGCGTAGGAAGTGGCCACTGCTGGCGGAAGAAAGGCGGAGCAGAGCCGGTTGGGAGACGGATGGTGTACTCGCCATGCTTGTAGAAGGTGCCGAGCTTGATGTCGCTGTTGATAGCAATCAATGGCTGAATGAGCTCGAGGATCGCGGCAGCCTCTTGTGCCTCTGCGGGCGAGCGAACACCGTGAACCAGTGGGGTCTTGTGCTCCTCAGAGAAGGTGCGGAATGGTTTGTGCGTGTCGGGAGGAGCAAAGGGCAGACCCGAGACCGTAATGCCCAGCTGACCCAGAAGGTCCATACCCAGGATGACTGGCAGATCGGGAGGAGTGGAAAGGAGCTCGAAGGCTGCAGATATGGTGCGGTCACCGCAACGGATCGTGAGCGGATCGGTCGTGCCCAGTCGCGGGAAGGGAGGCACGTCACGCGAGGCAAGGTGGACAGAACCGGATGCACTGTGGGTCTTGAGGCCAAGGGTGGCATAGATATCGGGATCCAGCATGGAGCACTGGGCACCGGTGTCGACCAGAGCACTACAAGCCAAGCCGTGGACAGTGATGGGAACCACGATCAGATTGGCCTTGGTGCTTGTCAACAGAGGTGGGCTGTCGGTGGTAAGGCGCGTGTTGGCCACGAGGGCTGAGTGGGTGTTGGCTGGAGGTGGCGTGATGATGTTGGTCCAGACGAGATCCGCAGAGTCTGCAAAAGAGGTAGTGCACATGACAGGGACATGCAGGACAGGCGATGTTGCCGCGACAGCAGAGCTGGTCTGCGTGCTGGCCACCTGCTGCAGAGATGCGCCCAACTGCGAGTGCGAGATCGAGACTGCGTTGATCGAGTTGGCGAGTTCAGAGTGCGTGCGGTTGCGCTGACGAGAGTCGGTTGTTGCTGTCAGCAATGGCCTGGCATTCAGCTGTGGTGTGCCCGTCAGAGCGGTGGTAGTGGCAACGGAACTGCCCGGCAGTCCGAGGTGGCCGTCGTACTCGAGCGTGCGTATGGAGCATGACGCGACAAAGAGGAGCGGGCTGGACGGCGTGACTGTTGCGAGTGCAGTTCCCCGATCTCGAGGTCGTCGAGTGCGAAGGCGGGGTTCTCGAGCTTCTGACGGAGAACCGCAGTCGTGGCATCGTAGGATGGATTCCGCTCAGTGTAGAGCAGAGTGCGAAAAGCCATGCGTGCACCGGTGGACAGCAGAGAACAGAGGTTGTCGATGAGTGCATCGCGGCTCGAGTCCGGGAACCTCAATGTGTCGAGAGCACCAGTGAAGAGGTCGAGAGATAGAATGTCGCCAAGGCCAGGCGGGAAGGATGGACGTGCAACCCAATTGGCGAGGCTGTTGCGGTAGCGGCGATTGTCGTGCAACGCGGACTGGAATGCTGGGTAAAAGGTGTCCCAGTCAATGAACGAATCCCCAAAGTGACGCAGTCCATTGGATGTCCTGGTACCGATCTCGGCAACCTCGCGTGTACTGTGCGCCTGGAGTAGCTGGATGAAGATGGCAGGAAGATGCTGGAGCGCGATCTCGACACTCGGGGCGTACTGCTGAAGGCTGTGTGCGAGGTAGTGCGGCATGAGGGGATGCTCGCGAGGAAGTTGCATGTCCGACTCTCTGAAAAATGCACGTGCGGCGGTGGCTGCGATCTGCAGGTCCCGTGCTCTGGACTCGCGGGAGCGCGTTCTCGGGATTGGTGCCGGTTGCGATGAGGAGGACGCGGAGCGGGGTGCGCTGCTCGACGCGTCTGCGTGTGACGTGGGTGACATGGCTTGAGCTCTGGCGGAAAGCAACATCTCCAAAAGCCTGCGGTCGGTTGACCCCTCGTAGAGCAGGGTGTTGATACGACTGTTGAGTGCAGCAAGTACACCGTCACTTGTCTCGACGTGCGCACGGGGGGGTGCGAGCTGCGCAAGGAGGAGATTGGGGTTGACCCCGTGGTCGAGTACATGACGCAGGTCTCCCGGTCTCGTGGCAATGCGGGAGCTGCTCATGCTGGATCTGACCGAAGGAGAGGGTCTGGTCGGAGACGAGGCGATGCTATCTCTGCGGTGGTGCAGGGTGCGTACGGTGCGGTTGGAATGGGCCGTGGAAGCCACGGATTCTGCCTCGCTGCTTGACTGGGCGTCGGAGAGTTGCGATGCGGAGGAATCATGCTCCTGCTCGGCATCGGCGTGCGCATCTAAGGAGATCGGCGCGTGTGTGAGTGTGTGTGTGTGTGTGTGTGTGTGTGTGTGTGTGTGTGTGTGTGTGTGTGTGTGTGTGTGTGTGTGTGTGTGTGTGTGGCCTGAGCCTGGGGCTGGGCCCGAGTGTGTGTATGTGTGCACTGGGCAGATCGTCGGTTGACCGGCATCGGAGCGGATCCGGCATAGGCGCTGAACCCGTCTTCGGCCTGGACCGGTGATGGGTGCAAGATCACGCCATGGCACTGGTGCCCGATGACGTGGATGCGACACCATATGGAGCCAACATTGCGCCGCGAGGTTGCGACAGGTAGCGGGCTCACGCTCGATGTGCCACAGCGCAGAGGGCAGGCAGCGTAAGAGAGACAGGCAGGAGGGACAGGATGGATAGTGGTGGTGGTGCACAGCAGGCAGGAGTGGGTAGAGAGTAGGCGAGGAGAGGCGAGGTGTGTGGTGCGAAGCAAAGGCAGCCTGCGGAATCGGTGTGGAGGAAAGAAGGACTGACCTGGGTGTACGGACTCGTGGTCGGCGTCAAGTCCGTGGTCAGAGACCTCGCTCGGTGCCGGAGAGGCACTGCCTGGCTGAGCTGCGAGCCTGGCGCTTCTCCTCGGCCGTCCGAGACTCCTCCTGGTGCGTCTGTTTGGCGCCATGGGTTGTCGCTGCTCAACGTCTCAACACTCAGTCAAAAAAAATGTTGGGCGCAGCTATAGAACAGGAACGACGAGGACTGGAAATTGAGCTAGTATTGAAGTGACGACAACCCAAAGAGAAATGCAAAATGGAGAAAAGGGAAATGTGGAAGGGCACCGACAACAGTCCGCTCTGTCTGCGGTACACGCCACTCACACTGCCGCTTGCTCCGCTCTGCATTGAAGGTACTTTGACAAGTGCATTGTGGCTGTCGACAAGGATCGCTCGTTCTGCTGGGACAGAGAGGACGAGGACGAGTACGACGACAGCAAAAATGACGACAAGGACGACGATAAGGACGAGTACGACTCGTACAGCGGCCATCCATCAGCCACGTTTGCTGCTGCCAGAGAAAGCTGGTGGCGACTCGACCGTCCACGCGAGCACAACCGCCCACGTCCACGTCCGCCCGCAGTGCAGCGCCGTGCGATTGTCAACATCCGCCCAGACCCAACACAGCCGGCTGGCGCGTCCATCTCTGGCACGGTTGCGTTTGTGCAGAACTCGCCCACCAGCAAGATCCAGGTGATTGCCGATCTGGCCGGCATCCCGCCAGGCAAGCACGGATGGCACGTGCATGTGTCGGGCAACATCTTCCCCAACTGCACTGCTGCTGGCTGTGAGTCCTTTGCTCTCGCCTTGCTTGTCTTGCATGCTCTCCCCCGTCCCCGACCACCACTGCGCTGCTGTCATAGCCTCCACAATACTCACAACGCCGATGCATCGATCCACCATGACGGTCCCGGCTGGCAACAGTGCACTTTAACCCGTTCAACGTCAACCATGGCGCACCAAACGCACGCACGCGCCATGTCGGAGACTTTGGCAACATGGATGTCGGTGCCGACGGCCGGTTCCAGCAGCGCTTCACCGACCGTCTCGCATCTCTGTTTGGCGAGCGCAGCATCATCGGCCGCGCGCTGGTCATCCACGCAAACCAAGACGATCTGGGACTGACCAACAACCCGCTGTCCAAGGTTGTTGGCAATTCAGGCGGCCGCCTTGCATGCGGCGTGGTTGGTCTGATTGACGCCTGAGCGACCAGACAGCGCTTGTGCAGCATGCAATCCCAGCCACATCCAAATGAACGAAATGGCACCATCTGCGTCGCTGCAAGCACAGCAGCGCACAGCAGCGCACAGACGGGCAAAAGGGAAGCGACAGCAGTGAGCAGACGATGAGTGGGCGGGGGTTGGATCCACCAGTGTCGCAAGGAGCAAAAAGAATGCAAAAGTGAATCCGAATGCCCCCTGGGTGGATTGAACACCCGACCTTCCGCTTACGAGGCGGACGCTCTACCGCTAAGCTAAAGGGGCTTTCGTTGTGTTGTTGGACGCGAGATCGACCGCAGGGGAGAGGCAGGCCGGGCGAAGGGCGTAGGCGACTAGCTTGTGAGATCAGATCTGGAGTTCATTCAGCAGAAGAGAGAGCAGGGCTATTTATAGCCGAGAGGGAGTGGCACTGCGGTTCAAGGTTCTGTGGTGTTCCTCAGCTCGCGGGCAGGCCAGAGTTCGATGGAATTCTAGAAGGTGGCTGTGCCGGGTATGACTCACAAGCCAAGCAGCCTGTGCACCAAGACGCGTGTGGCGGTGC
>JAHLKH010000298.1:0-22629 GCA_025526915.1 Entophlyctis helioformis | reverse complement strand
TGAGCGGCAGACAGCAGGCTGCACCGATGCACTGCTGGAAGTAGAAGTGCTTGCTGGTACTGACCGTCACGCTGTTCTATGCCCCTGCCTGCCACGCTCTTCACAGCCCAAGACCTCATCAGCCCACAACTACCGCCTCCCAAGACAACCAGCCCACAACTACCGTCTGCCCAAGACCTCGTCATCAGCCCACGACTGCCACAGTACGTCCCACTCCTTGCCGCCCATTCTGTTTCGCCACTGCCGCCCATTCTGTTTCGCCGCTGCCGCACGCTCTGTTTCGCCGCTGCCGCCCATTCTGTTTGCCGCTGCCACGTGCTTTCTTGCCGCATGTTTTCTTGCAGACACACTCTTCACTGCCACATGCTGACGCCCCGCCACTCGCCTTGACACAGCATGGGAATCACTGGATTCGGCCAAGTATCCAAGAAGGGGTATTGCAGCGTCGCAATACCCCCCGACGACAAGGTGTCCGATGCATTGGACGTGGCATTCGGAGCCACCCAGCCGCACCAGCCTCATCATCAACAGCACCAGCCTCATCAACCAGCCGCACCTCATCAACAGCACCAGCCTCATCAACAGCACCAGCCTCATCAACAGCACCAGCCTCATCAACAGCACCAGCCTCATCAGCCAGCCGCACCCAGCATCATCATCATCCTGTTGATGTGCTGAGTGTGTTCTACCCGCAGCTCGCGGCAGCAGCCGCACTTCAGCCGCCATCGTCCATTGGTGAGTGGCTAGCAATCGTCGCACCCATCCTTGAGGCATTCCTCAAGTCGGTCGGCGACGGCCGGATCATCATCTTCCACGTCGACGGCCAGCACGGCGACTCTGGCATCAAGCAGCAGGCGCATACCAGCCGCGCCTTGAGCGTCTTGCGCGCAGCGGCCAAGGTCCAGCAGTTCTTTGCCAAACGTGCAACCAATCAAGGGTTTAGACAGCTAGAAATGCAAGTTCCCTGCTTTGTGTTGCATGATGCGATTCTAACTAACAGTCGATGTTGCAGAAAAGAGCTGCAAGCCCTCCTCCATTCATTCACGTTGACACGCGACCATAAGGGCCACATTGCCGAGGCTCTCAAGATGCTGCTTGGACCCACTTCCCCGCATAGGGTCTGTTGGTGTGCCCACGAGGCCGACGTTTGCATTGCACGCGACGCTGCCGAGTATGCAAGCCAGCCAAGGTACAGATCGCCATGATATCTGTCTGTTGTGATTGATGGCTGACAATCTGCATCTCACAACAGCAGCATTCCCATGGCGGTGATTGCCAACGACTCGGACATCATTTTCCACTGTGCCGGACGTTGTCCTGTGATCACGATGCGCATGTACCGCGGTCGCGCCACCAATATCCACACATACAATCACCAGGGCATTGCGACCATTGCAGCTGCCCTGGGATTGCGGAATTTCCCAGGCGCTTGCCAACTGGTCGCCGCCATGTCAAAAAACGACTATCACGATTGTTACGGGCGAGGTATGTGCGATTCCTGGCTTCATGCTCTGTGTTGTCATCGATCCTGTGGTGTTGACTAACTCGTGTTGCCACTCACATCATCTTGCAGGCATTGCTGCTGCCGTCAAGTTCGTTAACAAGCAGTTTGACGCCGCGGTGCGCAAGCACGGCTTCAAGAATCCGGCCGACTTCTGTGCGCTCCTTCACGATCATATGGAGGCCATGGATTTCGCGTACACTGTCGGATTCGCGTACTACAACGACCTGCTGAAGGTTGGAGGCGTGGCTCTTGCCAAAACTTTCCTGAACGCCTTTGCCGTTTTCATCCTTCACGAGGAATCCGGGGTTTTCGCCAACACGGTCGTCGCCCAGACTGGCAACAGCAGTCAATCCACCGCGCCAGTGCCAAGGCAAGTCTTTGCTTGACTGGTCGAGGACGCTGCATTGTGGATGCATTTGCATGCATAGCACCATACTGACCATCCATTGCTACGTGGAAATGACAGCAGCCAGGCTGCCAACACAACCACCACGCCCCAAGAACGGTATGTATGCATGTGATCTCTGCGGGTTCTCGCATTACTGACTTATGCTCCTATTTTGATGTCATTTTGGATCGTGATGCAGATGCCAGCTACATGACGGCTGCGTTCTTGTTCACCCCAAGTCACAGAAACACAACCCCAACTCGATCGCCGTACATCTGACTCTGGAGGACGTCGAACGGCTTGGCATCAACATTCTCAACACGAGGGAGATGGATGCAGCTTTGGACGAGATCAAGAACTGCCCAATCGCTCTCGACTGCGTCCTCAAGTACACAGCAGATTGCCTCGCTGGCATGCCGGACAGTGTTGCTGCCCGTGATCTTCTGGCCGAGATCAGCAGGTCGGCAAGCTCGAAACTGTTACGGATTGTCCATGAGCAGTCTCAAGCAGCGACAGTACGCGCGACGCTCGAGCCAGTCGATCAGGCTGTTTGGGATGGACATGTAAGTTGCTGCATGTCTCTGATGCATGTGCACTCCTCGCCTGGACCTGTCAAACTCAATCCACTGCTCATTGTACAGGGCGCTGCCGAAAGGATGAAGAAGCAGTTGGGCAAGATTGTCAATCGTCCATGCAAACCACACCGCCACCTATCGACACCGCGTACGTACTGCTTGCATTGGGATTATGCCAACTCGTGTACTGACAGCACCTTCTTTGCTGAACGGTGCTATTCCAGAAACAGATGCACAGAAAGACTCACAGAAAGACCCACAGCAAGCCACGCAGCAAGTCAAGCATCAAGGCAAGGTCATCACCCGAGGCGGTTCCCCATTGACCGCTGCCGACATCTGCAACAAGGCCGTGGACAGGCTGAACAAACTGAGAAGCCTCACAGATGGCCAACCAGTGACACGCCGCGAGCAGCTGAAAGCGGCCATTGACTTGCTAGAGTCCATCATCAAGCAAGCCATGGTGCGTCTTCATCTTCACTGGCTGTGTGTGCATGCAATGACTTGGCACGATCACTCATTGTTCCACTTGACAGGAGGCTCAACTGCCCAAGCTGCCCGAGCAAGAACCGCCATCCGCTGATGGCCAGGCTGGTCAAGCAGACCGCAAGATCTTGTATCTCAATCAAGATGCAGACATCCAGACAACGGTCAGTTCTGGTGTTCCATTGCTGCTTGCGTGTGCATTGTGTGCACTTGGAATGCATTGCTGATCGTGCATCCAACCTCCACAGGCGCGACACCGAATCACCAAGCAACAGGAGGCTGCGAACAAGCAGAAGCGCGAAAAGCAAGCTGCCAAGGCCGCGGCAGACAAGGCCATCAACAGGAACAAGGAGGGTGCACGCCGGCAAGACCGCCACACCCAACCAGTGGGCCCGAAGCAGACGTGAGTGTTGTACACTGTGCCATGTGCCTTGGGCATGCTTGCTGACATGTGTGGGGTTTGCAGACGCAAAGATGGAGCACGAGTGGCACAAGGTCGGGTTGACAGAAAGGGGGGACGCCTCATGTCAGGGGCACCCATGACGCTCTCTGCGGCCACCGCCAGCGACAATCAACAGCCTGCTTCAGTCACCAGCGGCGATGATCAACAGCCAGCTGCGGACGCGCCCGGCCATCCCACCACCGACGCACCTGATCCACCTGCTGCAGACACACCTGACCATCGTAGCATGAGAGTGGAGCTGGAGGTACAATTTAGGATCACCATTCTGCCTGCCTGCATGCATGTATGGCTTTGCATTTACTGACATGTTGGCTGGCATGGTGCTCAGGACATGCTGTCCAGTGGCCCGCAGAGTGCCCCGATCTTTGGCGTTCATGCCATCAGGTCATTGGCAGGTTGGATGCGTCCTCTGCTCTCCCAGGACGTCGTCGCAAGGGTGCACTCGTTTACCGTCGGTGCGCGACATGCCGGCCTCGTCATCATCGGCGCCATCCTCGAAGAGCTACTCGAGCTCAATCAAGACGCACCCCTACCGCCCAAGTACCATGTCTACGGCTGGCTTGATGGCCAGACAACGCGGTACTGCTTCCTGGACGTCGACTTCAAGCAACTTGACGACCTCGGTGACAAGGACGTCATCAAGGGCCTTGGTGGTGTAACAAAGGCAGAGCTCCTGTCTGGCCGGTTCACCCTTCGCGAGGGCATCACTGCGTGGGCCATGTACGGACGGAGTCGATACAACCACACGAGCCAGGAGCGTCGCTTTGGGCACCCAGTGAAACTGGCAAAGGGTACAACACTCGAGTGCTGTACATTCGAGTCGCCCGAGTCGCCCGAGCATGACACTGCCAAGCAGCCCGACGATCAACCACTTGCATCCCAGCCAGCTGTGCCCGATGATCACGGCAAGCCTGAGCAGCCAGCAGCAGCAGCACCACCACCACCAGCACTGGCAGTGCCAACACCAGATGACATTCTCTCGATCATCACGACGGATGAGTCGTCCATGGCATCCCTCTTCCGGCACGTGTCATATGTGTTGACTGGAAGCGGGATGGAGCAGCCGCAGTCCACCATGCTCCAGCTCAATGCTTGGCTCGTGACCATTGCCCAGCTCATGATCCATCGTTGCTGGACGCCAAGCACGTTGCAGGCCAACGCGACCAAGAGAGCCAACGCGACCAAGAACGACGCGCGGCAGAAGGGCACGACCAAGAACGACGCGCGGAAGGCCGAGTGGAAGACAGGCGCGCGGCATCCGACCAGATGGTGGTCGAGCTCACACCCAGACAACACACAACGGGCTGATGCACAGCAGGCAGCTGTGCCCTATCGGCTTGCCAACACCCTGCTGACCGCGAGCGGCGACATATTCAAAAACCTGGCGAGGGAGGTGTGCGGCACACTCGCCAAGCACTTCATCGAGAACCGGTCAAAGCTGGCATTGGTCGCAGCCCAGAGAGCAATGCCTGCTGCGACTTCTGAGCAGATTGCAGCATGGGTTGATGCCATATTCGCGACTGTCGAGACCACCAAGGTTGCCAGGCGTGCCGCCACTCAGGACGCCATTCAGGACACTGCTCAGGATGCTGCTCAGGATGCCACCACGGACGACGCCATGGACGCCGCTCAGGATGTCGCTCCTCCCGCCCCAAGTCTCAAGCGGACCGCATCACAGCTACTGCTGGCCACTGATGGCAGTACATCCAAGAGGCAAAAGGACGAGACTACTGCCCCTGTCGCCACGGATGCCTCGCAGGACACACCACCAGCCGCACAGGACGGGGACGCCATCGAGATCCCGCAAGAGCTGCATCCGATTCAGGCGATTGTGCGCAGCATGTCAACATCGGACGTTGGACGGTTCTACCAACTCCTCAAGCTCGCTGGCACTTCAGTGATGAAGCTCTGCCCGCAACCAGCCAGCCGCGATCCTTTTGTCCTCATCACCGAGGCCACCCTCTTCTGGGCGGTGGTGGGGCAGCAAAGGGATCGCATGAATGGCAAGCGCGATCCTGTCCTCCAAGCATTGCAAGAGGAGCTCCTGGCCGCAGTTGGTAAGTTGCATGTGTCTATGCCACGTCAATGCTATTTGATGCTGACACTCCACCTTTACCCAAAACTGCAAAGATGGCACGTTGACTCTCAAGTCGACTAACAACGACATCCAAACGGCCTTCAGCAATAGCAAGGAGCTGGCCATCCTCGACATCCTCCTGCCTGGCCTCCGCCCCAAGAATCGACGCCTTCCAACACAGGCTGAAGGTGATGAGGCCGTGGTTGATTCTCAGCCTCTGGTGGCTTCAAAGCAAGTGATCAGACAAGGCAGCATCATGATGGATGGATACACGGTCTATCAGCTGGCACTGGACTGCCGCACAGACCGTCCAGAGTCGCCTCGCAGTATGTGCTGTGCTTGGATGCTTTGGTGCACACATGGATTCTGACTGCCGCCTTGATCTGCAGGTCCCAACGCGGCGTCTCCAGCCCAGCAGCCCAGTCTTGCTGATGCTGCTGTTGGCATCCTTAATGCCTTGAATGGTCAATTTATTGAGCCTGACCACATGGATGTCACATGTGAGTTGCTGTGCCAATGCAGACGCATGCTTGTTGTCCACACCGACTGACATGCCATCCACAGCCGCCAATCCAGCCAACCCGTCAGCCACCAGGCCAAAAGCGACCAATCCTGTAAGCCACTTGCATGCTACCTCGCGCATTGGTGCACATGCATTGTGCATTCTTCACTCATGTCATGGCATGGCAGGCTCAGCGCAACTTTAATGCATCCCAGCGACTGCCCAATGTTGCTGATGCCAACAAGCTGCTCGCCGACAAGGACTTTGTTCGTGTTGTCAGCTTTGACTGGGGCGAGCGGTACCTGTATGGCGCGTCCAGCATCTTGGTCGACCTCAGAGACTTTTCGTATACGCTCGAATCCAACTACGTGCTCTCCTCTGGCATGGCACGAGCCGAGCACAGCCTTCAGCGGTGGTATGCATGCAATGACTCTGCCACGTGCACTCTTGACCAGATCAACTCACAGTGCCCGTCTCTTGCGCCAGGCTCAACAATCGATATGCCAAGGCGACCGACGTCCATGAGGCCATTGCATTCAAGACAGCAAAGCATGCCGATCCAGGCGTCTCAGCAGGCGAGAGAGCCTTTTGGGATCTGCGCTGCCATGCGTACTGCACGCCATTCCTCAATGCACGGGTACGTTTTCTCTGTTTCTAGATGCCCATTGACATGGCCGCCACGCTGCTTGATCGCCTGCTGATTGTACTGGATGGCATGGCATGACATGGCATTCCACAGAAGGTCAAAGCCAAACGGTTCACCATGCGCAGCAACAGCATGTCTGATCGCGGAAACGCTCTTGAAGGCATCATGAAGCTGGCAGGATCGACCACTGGCAAGCGCGCATCTGCTGCGTCTCAAGGCCGCTGTGACAAGCCAACAGAGAAGGACATTCCCGTTGTGTGGGCATTTGGCATTGACTTTACAGGTCAAGGTGGCCGGCACGCTGTGTTTGAGAGGTTTCTCATCAGGCATCTGCGGTCATCTGGATATGCCTATGTGCGTCTGATGCCACACTGTCCATCCATCCATCTGTGCACCAACTGACACACACACACACACACACACACAGATCTACCGCTGCAACGAGAACCTGACCAGCCAGATGTGCCCGCAGTGCAAGCAGCGGATCCCATACGAGAACCGCACCAACCTGCGACGCTACGAGTGCATACCATGTGAGACCGTCTACCACCGAGACGTGCTTGGAGCCACCAACATCGGAATGGTCGCACTGGGGCATCTGCTCTATGGACAACGGCCACTCTACTTGACGCACACGCCAGCCGGTCAGCCTGTCGACAGCGTGCCAGCAAGTCAAGTGCCACTCCACGTGCTCTGACTTCCAGCACCACCACCAACACTTTGAATCGGGGCACCTCCCGATCGACCTAACGGGTCACTTTTTCTTACGAGAAAGGTAAGCCGCTCATGCATGTGGATGTGCCTCGCCCGCTTGTCGTCCATGCTCATTGCTGACTCGAACCTTCCATCGTGTGATGTGCTGGCTTGCATTCGACGCCTCTTGCGACGAATCCAATTCCAAAACGCTTGGTAATTGTTTGAATGTCGGACCATTTGCCGGCGGTTTGCCGGCATTCCCTCGCCTAATTGCCCACCCCTCGGCAGCCGTGACGGCTGCTTGTGCTGCGTGCGTCTGCGTGCGTCTGCGTGCCTGCAGCACCAGCAGCGCTCACTGCCCTGGCCAGAAGGGGCGGCCGCTCTGTGTCTCTCTATGCTCTCTCTGTGTCTCTCTGTGTCTCTTTATGCTCTCTATGCTCTGTCTGTCTGTGTCTATCTACCTGCCACAAACCATTGCCCATGAAAGGCGGACCTTTCTGTGGTCGAGTCTCTGGGACAGCTTTGGAAGAACATCACCGGCGGGCTGGCGCTAGTGCTGGGTTGCGGCATCGTCTGCCTCCCCTCCTTGCCTGTGCATTTGGTCAATATCAACGACCGAGACCGCTGGGACATCTCGCTTGCTCCAAAATGAATTCCAGTATCTGAATTTCCAACATTCCCAACATTTCCGTCACTTTCAGCATCACACATGGCCGCCAACAAGGTCGAAGAGCGAAACCAGCTGGCCACCGTCTATGTCGGCAACATCGACGACCGTGCGACAGACGCCCTCGTGTGGGAGCTCTTTCTGCAGGCTGGCCCCGTCGGTGCGTCCCGCCCCTTTCCGCTGGCTGTGCATGCGGCGGCTGCGAGTGTGCGCTGTCACTCTCACTCTCACGCTCACTGACCAACGGACCGACTGACTGGACCGACTGGCTGCAGTCAATGTCTATCTGCCAAAGGACAGAGTCACCCAGATGGCGCAGGGCTATGGCTTTGTCGAGTTCATGACAGAGGAAGACGCAGACTATGCCATCAAGGTGCGTCGCTGCTGCCAGAGATGCTGGCTCTGGGATGATGCTGGCTGACCGTCCAACCGTCGGCCAACCGACGTCCAGATCATGAACATGATCAAGCTGTATGGAAAGCCGCTGAGAGTGAACAAGGTACGCTCGTGCATCTTTGCTCTCGTTGCCGCTTTGCTCACGCCTGTCTCGATCCACAACTGCAGGCCACATCAGACAAGCAGACTCTGGATGTTGGCGCGACGCTGTTTGTTGGCAACCTGGATCTGGCCGTCGACGAAAAGGTCCTCTACGACACCTTCTCTGCCTTTGGCACGATCATCTCCACGCCCAAGGTGCGCTGTCTTGCATTGCACGCTTGTATCGCGCAGATGAGCTGGCTTATGCTCTGCCACAGATTGCAAGAGATCCAAGCACATCTGCATCAAAGGGCTACGGCTTCGTGTCGTTTGCCAACTTTGAGGCATCAGATGCTGCCATCGAGGCCATGAACGGACAGTTCCTTGCAAACCGATCCATCACGGTATCATACGCACTCAAAAAGGACGGCAAGGGCGAGCGCCACGGCACGCCTGCAGGTATGGCTCGGATTCAGAGACTCGTATTCCTGCTCGATCGAGTGTGCTTGTCTGGGCTGACTCGCGCACGCTTCGCCCTTTTTACAGAGCGCCTGCTCGCAGCGCAGGCAGGCAGAGCAGCGTCAGGAGCTCAGATGCCCAATCGCATGTTTGCAGATATCCCGCCACCGAATATGCCCTTTGGCGCTGGTCCGCCACCGGCTTTCGCGCCATCCTTTGCACCGCCGCCTGGCTTTGTGCCTCCCCCGATGGCCCCGATGGGTGCGCCGCCCGGCTACGGCGTGCACCCGCCGCCTCCGCAATGGGGCACGCCAACTGGTCGCTAGCCCGATCTGTGCAATAAAACACAACATCACGCAGTGACGTCGTCGTCGTCGACGCCGTCGTCTCCAGCCGTATCTCTTGGCCGTCAAGCCTTACCCTTGCCAAGGGACGGCCCTGTAGCGGCGACTCTGAGATGCTAAGCCGAAGCAAAGGGCTTGTTCGATTGCCGATGGTCTTGCTCTTTGGCCAATGCCTCTCTGTCGAACTGCCGCGCTGTGGCACTCGCCGCACATGAGCGCGTTCGCGTAAACTCCGACAACCATCCCCTTTGTTGTTGCCGTCGCTGTCCGAACGATGGCTGTATCACTGTGCAGCAACACACACACACACAAAACAACGCCACGCCACGCCACCCCGCCCCGCATGTGCCGGCATCCCTTTGTCGTCCATGTCCGCTGCTGGCATGCTGGCTTTAAAGTCCAGCGGCTCTCCGCCGTTCTCTCCGTCAAGACTCAACACTACTATATAAGAAGCTTCTTGTGCCGTTCCGTGCTCGCTAGACACATACGTAGATATCAACCACAGCTGCCCCTGCTCTCGCCCATCTCGGTTCCTTTCCTCCTGCTCCTCCTCGTACATATCTGTTCAACCATGTCGTCCACCAAGTACACCAAGGCGAGCGCATCTGCCGCTGCCCGTATCATGTATCTCTGCGCACTCTTGTCGGCTGTTGTCTGCATCTGCACACCTGCACAAGCGTCGCCTGTCAATCTGGCTGGTATGTCCAGCTATGTGCGTGACCGTGTTCTTGCAATGCGTGGCCCGCATGCTGTTCATCTCGAGCAGCCAGTGCGGCATCTGCACAATGGACCCACAGACTCATCTTGCTCAACGACGCTCGCCTGCCATTCCTCCCATCCAGAGCGCCACGTCCGCCAAGCCCCGCCTCTCGCGATGATGCCGCTTGGACGGTTCAAACGCGCCGATCCTCCAGTCGTTCTTGGAGCACCTGCCGAACAACCGGTTGTCCCCGTCCCAGCAGCTGTTCCAGCACCTGTCCCTGCTCCCGCTCCCGCCCCCGTCCTTGTCCCCGCCCCTGTCGCTCCCGTTGCTGCTGCCGCGCCAATCACTGTCGCTGCCACTGCAGCTCTGCCATCTGCAAGAGCGACTGCAACAGCAACATCAACAGCCACCGTTGCCATCGCTCGCAGACCCATCACCGTGCCGCCTGCCGCGTCGCCGACCACCGTCGCTCCGGCCACATCGACAATCAAGACGTTTGCAGGCGTCACGACCGACTTCCCCAACGTCCGGCCGCTGCCCGTGCCGCCCGGCGCCGTCATTCCGTCGAGCGACGGCGCCGCCTTCTTTGTGCAGCCACAGCAGCAGCGCGACGCAAAGGCCAACCGCAGCGACGCAGGTGAAGACGCTGCCAGCACTCGGGCAAGAGACGCTCGCATGATCGCCTTTGGCGCCTTTGCCATCATGGCCGCCCTCTCGCTGTGATCTCTCCTGCTGCTGTTGTCTTGTGTCTGCCACTGCCACTGCCACTGCCACTGCCATATCCGGTCATCGTTGCTGCAATGAAACAGCGATCCTTGCACGCATCCGCCCACCCAGCAGCCCATGTGCCGCCCCCACAGCCCACAGCCCACTCAGTCCACGCTCGCTCGTCCAACTCGCCCCCACAGCCACTCAGCGCCTGTGCTCAGTTGCCCCACAGCCCCTGTGCACCACCATTCGCTGCACGCGTGCCACGCGCAGACCTGTCACAGCCCACCGCCGGCGTATAAAGCGAGCCGTTTGGACAGTCCCGTCCTCTCCCCCATCCACACAACATGCTCTCCTCATCGTCTTCTGCCGTCACCGCTGCCGCCCTCGTCGCCGTCCTTGCCTCTTCGGCCAGTGCACAGACGAACGTCGACAACGTCGGCAAGGAATGCTCGGGCTTTGGCGACACCTCGTGCGGCACCGGACTCAAGTGCGTCATCCCCACCTGCCCATCGTCCCGTCCACCTCCTACTGCTACCGCAACGAGTCTGTCATCCAGTCGCTTGGCGCAAAGTGCGGCGGACCCGTGCCGTGGATGCTGGCCTGTGCACCAAGCCTCGAGTGCAAGATCGACAACGTCGCCGCCGCCACCGGCGTGTGCGTTGTAAAGACGTTCAAAGTGTTCCCCCCCTTCACGGGAACCGGCGCGCCGATGGTGATTGCGACCGCCCGCCGCTCCATCAACGACCGCGACTGGCTCGCCGGCCGTGATTGCAACAAAGCCGCCGACGGCAACCGCGACGGGAGCTGTCACTGGCGCTGCGTTGGCAACTGGCCAGCAGAGTGCGCTGCTTGCTGTACTTGCAGCCGGTCTGTCGGCCATGCTTGCAGCCATGGCATAGGACCCTCTGGCTCCCTGGCTCTCATTCCTGCTCTCTTTGTGACTCTCAATGAATATAGTTGTCCAATAGCATGTCATCTGCCACTCGCTCGCATCTGGCAGCACATCCAGCCTGAGACCGCCTCTCAAGATACGATGGCTGTAACAGGCGGGGATTGTGGTCGACTTCCGCCCTCAGCCAGCGGGCAAGTCGTGCATCGCACGCGTCTGCTTTCCAGCGTCGCGTTCATCTCGAGCAGCCAGTGTGGCATCTGCACAATGGACTCACAGACTCATCTTGCGCAACGACGCTCGCCTGCCATTCCGCCCATCCAGAGCGCCACATCCGCCAAGCCCCGCCTCCCGCGATGGTGCCGCTTGGACGGTTCAAACGCGCCGATCCTCCCGTCGTTCTTGGAGCGCCTGCCGAACAACCGGTTGTCCCCGTCCCAGCAGCCCGTCTTGGCCCCGGTATCGACCCCCACAGCCCCACAGCTCGCGCTGCCCACTGTCGCTCGTTCAGCTGCCAGGCGCCCGAGTTGCAGGTACCCCGCCGTCCACTGAACCCGTGCCACGCGCAGACCCGTCACAGCCTCACCGCCGGCGTATAAAGCGACGTTTGGACAGTCCCGTCGTCTTCCCCATCCACACAACATGCTCTCCTCAACATCTTCTGCCCTCACCGCTGCCGCCCTCGTCGCCGTCCTCGCCTCTTCGGCCGGTGCACAGATGGTCGTCGACAACATCGGCAAGGCATGCTCAGGCCCTGGCGCCATCTCGTGCGGCCCCGAACTCAAGTGCGTTGCACCCACTCTGCCGAGCCTCCCGCCCGTCAGCCTCTGCTACCGCAACGAGTCTGTCATCCAGTCGCTTGGCGACAAGTGCGGCGGCTTCGTGCCTTGGATGCGGCCGTGTGGGCCTGGCCTCGAGTGCAAGCTCGGCAGCGTCGCCGATGCCGGCGGCGTGTGCGTTGTGCAGACGTTCACAGCGCTGCCCATTCCGCAGCCCACTTTCTCGGCGACGCCGCCGCCTCCATCAACAACCACGTCTGGCTCGCCGACTGTGATTGCAACAAAGCCGCCAACCGGAACAGCAACGGGAGCTGCCACTGGCGCTGCACTCGCGACTGGCCAGCAGAGTGCGCTGCTGGCTGTACTTGCAGCCGGTCTGTCGGCCGTGCTTGCAGCCATGGCATAGGACCCTCTTGCTCTCTGGCTCTCACTCCTGCTCTCTTTGTGACTCTCAATGAATATAGTTGTGCAATAGCATGTCATCTGTGCTCTGGCAGCACATCCAGCCTGAGACCGCCTCTCAAGATACGATGGCTGTGACTGGCGGTGATTGTGGTCGACTTCCGCCCTCAGCCAGCAGGCATGTTGAGAATTGCACGCGTCTTCGCTTCATCTCGAACATCCAGCCCAGATCCAGATCCAGATCCTCACAGCCGTGCACCACCCATGCCTGCACTCTTGAACCTGTTTCCCCATGGGTCCATGGTGCCCCAAGGCTCGTTCGCAGACAGTGACGACGATGCGAGCATGCCAGAGACCCCCGCAGCCTCAGTGGCAACGGCGACGTCCAGCATGCTGCTTGCCCCCATGCATGCTCCAGCCGACTCGGCCGCAACGACGGCGTACTACTCGCTGATGCTGCAAGATACGCAGCGGCCCATGTCGGTGACTGCATTTTCCGACATTGACCTCCACAGCGACAGCGACATCGACCCGACGGCCGCAGTCTCGTCGGTGTCGGTCGCTGGCACAAGTGCGACCGTGACCGTTGGCGACGACGTCGCTGTGCACCACACTGCAGACGCTGCCGATGACACCGACGATGTGCACGACAGCTTCTCGGACTTGGAGTGCATGAGCACCACCAGCAACAGCAGCATCGACAGCATCGATGACGGCAAGATCACGCTTTTGGGCACGACAGGCGGCGCAGATATGGGCAAGGCATTTCCAGTCAGCGCCACCACCATGACGACGACGACGACGTCGACGACTGTGCACCACGGCAAGGACGCCGGTCTCGCCACCGGCCTCCGCACCCCCACACCCTTGCCCATGTCGCCGAAACACACCCCGCCTGCACCATCCGCCCAGCGCACGCTCGTTGTGCTGCACGAAGACGTGTTTGCCGCTCCGCCGTCGGAGGCCCTCGCGGAGATTCTCGCCGATCACGACATCCCCGACACCATTGCAGCGATTGCCGTCATGACAAGCGAAGTCCGACGCACTCGTCCAATCACTGCCGCCTTTTCGTCCGCCTTTGCCACTGCAACGTCGCCATACACCACGTCATCCTCGTCGTCGTCGTCGTCGTCGTCGTCGTCGCTATCGTCCGCTGCCATCGCCGCTCGCCCGTACTCGCCGTTTGTGCTCTCGTCGCCGTCGCGCTCGTCGTCACGCCCGTCGTCGGCGCTTGGACTCGCGTCGCCGCTGTCGCCCGCACCCGCCGTCTACGGCCTGCATCCCAAGATCCATTTCATGCCCATCGACGAGAGCGACGACGACATGGCGACCATCTTCAAGTGCGACATGCAGCCAGCCACCGACATGCTCATTCTCATTGGCCGGCCGCGTGGCGCCGTGTACTTTCGCCGGCCAGACGATATCGACGATGTGCGCATGCGGTTTGTGGATGAGGGCGTGCCGACGGATCAGCTGGCGCGCTTGATGGGATTGACTGCGTCTGCTGGCCGGCATGGCGGTCGCGGGTCTGGCCCGCAGGACGACGATGACGGCATGCCGCCTGGCAGCGGTGGCCCGCCGTCGCCGCCTGCTGGTGCGCCTGTGGGTCTGGTCGAGCCGCTGCGTCTTGTGCGACGGAGCGACGGTGTCGAGTGCGACACGGATGGCGGCATGAGCCACACGGGTACGCGTCATCCGCTTGGTCGCGGCGACGCGGGCGAGCTGCGTCGTGGCGGATCGTGTGGCGAAGAGGGCGGCGACGACAGTGACGATGACGACCGTGGTCCGCGTCGTGGAAGTGCGATGGCTGTTGGCAGTGGCGACTTCAAGGATGCGGCTGCGATCGACAAGAACGAGATGTGCACCAAGACAACGACTACAACGACGACGACGCAGTCGCTTGCTACTGGCACGCTGATCACGCACGGCCTTGCGACTCCGCCCACGTCGCCGGTGCTCGCACAGCTCGGTCTGCCAGTCACCGCTATGCTTGCCGCGCCAACAGGCACTGGCGTTGATGCCACCGATCTGCACCACCGCCTGATGCACAAGGCGTCCGTCATGTCGGAGCTGGCCATCAACGACGACGATCCGCTGTTCAAGCCGCTGCAGACCCAAGTGCGCCTGTCGGTACAGAGCCAGACCCCTACCGCCACCAGCGTTTCTGCCGGCACGCAGACAGACGCGGAGCCAGCCGTCAGCACGGCCACGCCGGCACCCGTCACGGCCGACACAGCCACAGGCATGCCCAGCGACGCGGAACTTGCCGCGGCCATGGCGATGTCGAAGAAGAGCGGCAACGTGCCCGCGCCTGCGCCCGCACCAACAGCAGCATCAACAGCAGCCGCGACATCGTCGTCGCTCGTCGCATTCATCGAGCATGTGTTCAACCACCTGCTCGACCAGCTGTACGCCAGCGGCGGCAGCCTTGCAGACGGCAATCCGCACGCAACGGCGTTTGCCGGTGCACTTTCGCCCATCATGCCCAACCCTGCCAACCGCACGGCTGCCTCGCAGCCGCCCTCGACGTCCGGCGCCAGTGCGCTCAACCGCCTGACGCTGCACAACGCGCGCCGTCGGTCGGCGTCGTCTGTCCCATCTGCCGCGCCGCCGAGCGGCCTCCGTCGCCGCCAGCATGTGCGATCTGTGGCCTCGGCTGTGGCGGCGCAGTGTTTTGTGGTCGGCGACTCTGGATCGGGGTCCGACTCTGACTCGGACGACGACGGCGTTGGCTTCCCCATGCTGCCCACAGCCACTGGCCGTTTCTGAAAGTTTGTTGCATCCATCGCCTTCTGGCCGGGTCCCCGTCACGCTGACGCAGGTGCTGCTTGGCCGTGTGCACAATAAAACCCTCTCGTGTTTCCGCACCAAGCCAATTGTCCAATCAACCCAGCTCACCATGACCGTTGCAACGCTCGCTCTCGCCCTCGTCGCCCTCAGCCCGCTCGCCACAGCCCAGTTCGCCGGCCTGGGCGAAAGGTGCGGCACCGTCTTCCCCACGGCCAAGGAGAACAACCCGTGCGGCCCTGGCCTGTACTGCCGCTACCCGTTCGAGGCCTTCTGTGCACCCGCCTCAACGACCGCCAAGCTCTGCAGAGACGAGCCGTCGGTCAAGCGCATTCCCTGCGCCGACAACGCCGTCTGTGTGGCTCTCGAGCAGACAAGCTTTGGCGGATACTGCGCTGCGCTGCCTGCGTCCTCGTCCACGGCGCCTGCAGCCACTTCCACGACAACGTCTGCAACGGCGACGGCCGTGGCAACGACACGCCCGGCTGGCGCCAACGCAGCGATGCCAACGGCCAACCTGCCCGGCGGTGCTGCTGCAGTCATCATTGGCAGCGGCCTCCTTGCCATGGCCATCTTCTAATGACACCTCTCTCTAAATACACTTGTGAATGAATACCAAGATGCCCCGACTGCTCCCCCCCTCTTGGTTCGTGTGCGACAGCTGCTCCTTCATTTGCAATGTGCAGCAGCCAGACTTGAAAGCAGAATGTGGCTGGCCAGTTGATTGTGGCTTGTGGTGCAGACGACCGGCGACGGGAAACACAGAGGGTCCGAGGGGTGCAGCAAGATCACATGTAGTACATCTCGCGCTGCATAGCGTCCGTGACGTTCTTGAACTGAACGCTTGCTTCACCCGAGCCGCCGCTCAGCACCGAGCCCTGGTCGCTGTGTTCACCAATAAGGAACATGCGCGCATAAAAGGCTGCAATGTGCGCGCGGTAGGCTGGCGATGCCATGGCAATTGAACGGGTGGCTCGCTGGGCGAGGAAACACAGGTTGTAGCACAGCTGCTGCACATCGTCGCTGGTCATGTTGTTCTCGTCATAGAGCACCTGGTAGATGGTTGGACGCGACATGCCCTGGAGACCGGCATGCGACTGCAGGATAAACTGGAACTCACGCGGGTGCGTGATGGCCGTAGAAACAGTGGTGCCCGGGAGACAGTTGCCCGAGCGGTCGGCGTTCTGGTCAACGGGAAACAGGCGGATGTGGTGGCGCTTCTGCACAATCATAAACGTCACCTTGCACTGGGCCTTGCGGGCCTCCAGTGCGTTCTTGACCGCACGCACTTCCTTGTCGCGGACCTCTCCAAACTGGCCGCTGGCCACGCCGTCGCGGAAGAAGATGAGGCGCTGTGGGTATAAGTTGTTGACCTTTTTGAAGTTGTCCAGCGCGTTGCCGATAATGCCCTCCATGTCCGTGATGACTTCGGTGCGCACAGCCTGCGAGCGCACAAACGTGTGGTACACGGTCGCGTTCTTGTCCACTGTCGCGACGACTGCAGCGATCGAGGGCACGTTCGAGCCGGGGGCTGCGTGCGTCACGTCGGCGCCGACAAGCATGGTCGGACGGTCGAAAAACGGAAGGCGGTCGACAAAGTTGGTGGCACCACCAAGCTTGATGTTGACCTTGAGGGCAACGTTGGTCGCGTACTGATCCTTGATGTCACGCGCCGAGCGGACGTTCTTGTACAGCATGCACTGCGTGATGATGCCGGCCTCTGTGAGGGCTATGCGCTTGATAGACTCGTAGAGACCCTTGGGATCCTTGTCGAGAACGCAAAAGATCATCTGGCAGCGCTTGCCAAACTTGCCAGAGGCGTCCTTGAAGGCGTTCTGGAGACCGTTGCGGATGTTGTTTGGGACGTTCGGGTTCGAGATGACGACCGGACAGTCCTGCGCGGTGATGTTCATGCCCGCGGCTCTCCACTTGTGGATAAGCGTGTCGCGCACCTCGCGTGCCTCGCCTTCGGAGATGCGCACAAAGAAGAGGAACGAACAGCTGGCCAGAATGGGCGTAGAGATGAGCTGTGAAAAGAATGACGCAATGGCAAGGAAACAGAGAAGGATGACAACATATCAATCACCAGTCAGTACAGTCCAGAGCCGTAGAAGCACGGGGCTCGAGAGCGCGACACATGGACATTATGGTGCCACACTCACTTGCATGCCGCGAAGGTTCCAAGCACCTTCCTCGCCATTGAGCGAGCGGTTGTTCTTGAAAATGACCTTGGGAGCGGGGATGATGCGGGCAGGAACCTCCATCATGTTGGTGCCGACGGTCATGCCAAACGACTTGAGGTGGTCATTGTTCTGGTAGCGCAGGATCTTGCTGGCAGCGTCTCTGATGTCGCGCTCGCGGTCGCTGGGGCGCTGGACAGTGGCGCGGATCATGTCCGACGTCTGCTGGCCAGTGAGACGACGCATGAACCGCTGGGCAGGCGCAATCTTGAGGCACTCGAGGGGGAATGCCGTCTTGTTGTTGCCCTGGATAACGCGACGGTAATGGCAGCCATGAAGCAGGAGGGCGAGCGGCACAGACAAAAACAGAACGAGGGTCAGAGCACAAAGCAGTCAGTATATGGGCCGTGTGTACAACACACGCAGCAGAGAACAAGAGCGCCAACGCACCTTTAGGGCAAGAGGAAGATTGGGGAACTTGAGCTTGACGTTCAGGTCGCGTCTGAAGTAGTCCTCCACCGAGATGTTGCCCGAGCCGTCCTTGAGCGCAAACTTGAACTCGCGGGCAGACTCGCGCGACACTTTGCCGATCTTGAAGCGCTGCTTCTGGTCGCCGCGGTGGATCGTGACCACATTGACGCCCTTGAGCTCGACGCTGATCTTCTCCTGGTAGCGCGGAATGCGTACAATATCCTCGGGGTTGTTGATCTCAAACAGCTCCATGAGATAGTCAATGACCGAGATCTCGCCCTTGCGGAAAACGGTAGAGGCAACGTCAATGTTGATGCCCAGATGGCCGGCCATCATCGACTTGATCGACTGGTGGTAGCTGCGAGCAGCAAAGAGGAGAGATGACGCAAGGCACAGCAAAGCAAAATGCGGGAATGTGCGTCAGTGATCCATGCTGATCCAAGAGTCAACAGCGCGCTGGACACTCACCCGCGCCAGACCTCGAGACCACCCATAATCGGACGGCGGTTCTCGGGCGTGAAGAAGTTTTGGCCGACAGGCGTGAAGAGCATCGACGGCACATGGCGAATGAGGACAGAGAGGGCAACGCTTGCGTGCATGACAGACTCGGTCTCGGGGCCCTTGCCAGCCGTGAAGAGCAGCAGATCGTGCAGGTTGATGCGGGCCGTCTGGCGAATGACAACCTTGATCGGCTCCGTGTCCACGGTGCCCGTCTTGGAAGGAGGCGGGATAGGAATCACGGGCGGACGGCTTGGAGGGCCGCCGCCACCAAAGCCGCCACGGCCACCGCCACGACCACCGCGACCGCCGTCAAAGCCGCCGCGACCGCCGCGACCGCCACCATAGCCACCACGACCGCCGCCGTCACCGCCGCCGCCACCGGAAGGAAGAGGGGGGATGACGAGATCGTCGTCGCGAGGGACCTGGATCTCCAAGGTCTGTGTGGCCATGTCAAAGACCGAGAAGGCGTTCTGGCGGCCATCAAAGGCGAGGAGGCACTTGGGGCCGACCTTTTTCTTGAGCGTAGCCTCGATGACCTTCCATGCACGGCGGCACACGGGCACAGGGACCTTTGGCGTGAACGCGACATCGTACTGGTACGCGTAGGTGTCGGCAAGGGCCGTGACTGGGAAGATGTTGGCGCGAACAGTCAACTTGCGGCCGAGGCGACCGCCGTCATCCGGACGGACGGTGAATGCAGACACGGCGCTCATGTCGTTGTTGTTGTTGAGCTTGCGTTCTTGCTTGCTTGTTTGCTTGCTTGCTTGCCTGAGAGCGCAGAGGGGAGGCTATGGAGTTGAGAGATCAGGGGCGAGCGCTTGTCTTATAGCCGATGGAAGCCGAGCGCGAGGGAACAAGGGACATGGATGTGCATTACAGACGGGATGGAAAGCGATATGGATTCATGGCGGCAGCACAGCAGTGAGCGATGTGCATAGACGGATGGATGAACGGGGGCGGCGTCAGACACGGGAGGACGAGTCAGTCGGGCGGTTGTGCGGATGTGGCACCTGCATGAGGCGACAAGGGGAGCGGTGTGACGCAGGGCGGCGAGAGTGCGTGTGGGAGTGCGTGCATGGACGCAGGCTAGCAGACAGGCAGACGGACGGACGGATGGACAGGCCGCGCAGGGACCAGCAGCCTCGGCAGGCCGACGGCCAGACCACAGCGCGATGCTTGCCACGGCAGCGGCGCCGTGCAGGGTGTTGCTTATGGTGCGCTCGGCAGCGGCGACAGCCCGTGAGACAGCGCCTGCCTGGACAGCACCCCGCCCAGCCAAAACTGCTTCCAAAAAGAGCCTGAAAGGCCAGCCAAAAGAAGCAAGGGCAGAGCGTGCAGCGTCGAGCCAGCGCCAGCCGCTCCTCCAAAACACATCCGTGGCGCTGTCGCTCTTGCAGTGTCTTCGGTCGTCTGTCCAGCCGTGCCCTGCGCCGAGCCCTTCTGACCAAAGTTTCCGCACGCACCTTTGAGATTGGCTGTCAAGGCAGGTCAAGATCCAATAATCAAATATCAGATTCATTGTCCGGTTCTCATACCATTACCCCTGGTGGAATATTCCTGATTGGTTGATCCTGGTGGAATCGCTGTGATTGGTCGATCTAGAGAGCCGTTGCACGGTGCTGACACTGCGCGATGCGAGCACAGCAACAACGCGCCATGCCAGATCCAGACGCTGCTGCACTTGCCGCCCAACTGCACACAAGCAACAACGAGCCAAACGACAACGGCAACGCAGGCGACAGCACGGATATGGGACAGCACTCGCTTGCTGGTCGAGCCCTTCTGGGGAGACTGCGAGGCTCACTGCTCAAGGTGGCATGCAGCAGGCCGTCGAGCAGGCCATGCAGCAGAGCAGCGTGGTCGTGGCCGTCTGAGAGGCGTGCCCAACAAGGCGGGCGGACAGAAGGCAGGCTGCAGACAGGCAAGCAGGTGTGTTGACTCGCTGTCTGTCCAGGCATGCTCCATTTCCACTTGACGACGACGGCACAGCAGTCTGACGGCCGTGTCTGTGTGGTCTTGGCACTGACTGCGTGCTTGTCTGATGGCTCCAAACAGCAAGGGACGTTGGCAAGACGGCCGTGAACAGGGCGATCTGGTTGTTGTTCAAGAGGACAGCGAGAGCATTGACATCGCAGGGCCGAGCTGCCTGGTGCTTTCCGACTGCGATATGGGATGCAGCAGCAGCAATGAGCAGCCACTGAGACGTGCTCAATGGGCCGATCCTTGGAGTTGGCTGCAGGAACTGCTTGCTGGACAGCTGGATTGGCATGCCGACTTGGATGCCAAACTCGACAGTCGCAGCACACTCGACGAGCAGCACACTCGACGACACTGATCCAGGCGAGATTGGTGAGGAGGACGCGAGTGCTGGCAGGCGTGTCTGGCCACATTGCACTTGGTGCGATGGCATCTTGGATGCGATCCACTGAGCAGCACATGGAGTGGCCAGACAGACCAAGCACTCTCCATTCATTCAACAACCACAACGACGATGATGATGGCGATGATCCTGACGATCACAGTCTTGCATGCACTGTGTTTGTTGACAAGGACAATCCAGAGCAGAGGGGCGATGCAGGCAGTGCGCTAACAGCCAACCAGTCCATGGACCAGCTGGCCAGTCAGGCAACACCAACTGCATCGCACTGGGTCACATGGCAGATGCATATCAGGACGCTTGTTGGATGCAATGGGACATTGACTGAGAAGATGTTACTCGGAGAGAGGCTCGCTGCAATGCAGCTCATGACACGCAGAGTGATGCTGCACGGTGCATGTCAAGCTGCGCACTGAGTGGCATCACATCAATGACTGTGCCAGCAACACACGACCGCATCTTGAACGCCTGGCTGTTGGCTGTGCTCGCTGCTCCCTCTATGGCTGTTGGACAGTGGGCGGCGAGTGCCAGACTGCTGCTCTCTATCGGCTCACTCTCTGTTTTCATGCAATGAAAAGTTCAACTCCGCCAGACGCTCCGATTCTTTTCTCGTAAACACAGATACAGACGCAGCAGCAGCACGCACCAGTACGCAGCACCACACAGTACACACACACACACCACACAGCAGCAGCAGCACCAGCATGACTTTCGTAGGCCTGCTGAAAGTGGCCGAGATGCACGGCGCGTCCTTGTCCACACTGCTGCCTGGGCCCTGGGCCAGGTCGTGCAGGTTGTGCTCCACAGCACACTGCAACAACAGCCGCTGCAGCAACAGCGACCAGCAACAACAGCAACAGCAACAGCCGCCAGCAGCTTCATCAGCAGCATGCTGCATGTCGACTTTCTCAGCACATTCTTTCGGCCTTGGTTGCAACAGCCGCATCAGCCAGCCAGACTCCAAGGCCGGCTGGAAGGCCATTATCCAGCGGCCTTGGATGTCTTCATGGCGTCGCTTGGCAATGGCCACGACGTCTGGTTCCATGTTGACGGGCGTCTCGGTGACTCAGAGTCAAGCTGTCCACACAGCCGCACACTCAAGATGCTCGAAGCAGCCGCCACAGTCCAGCAGCACACCTACCGGCGTCAAGAATACAAGCAGGCGGGGTCGATGACCAAGTAAGGTTGCTGCTCTGAATTGTGTGGCTGCCTTACTAACCATCTTCTGCTTCTGGCGATCAGGGAAGAGACCCATGCTCTCAGCCGCTTCTTCACATTGACCAACTCGACAAGAAACGTATCTTTAGGCCTCAAGGAGCTGGCTCAAGAGGAGATTCACGTCTGCCATTGCAACTACGAGGCAGACTGTTGCATCGCCCGCCATGTTTGCAAGTCAAGGTAAGAGATCATATGGGCGTTCTTTGTTCTAGTTGATGGCTCACAATATGCATTGAGTGGCAGTCCAAAGCCAATGATTGTTGTTGGAAATGACTCCGACCTTGTTGCCCATGCTGCTGGGCATTGTGCTGTCATTTTGACACACATGCA
>JAHLKH010000297.1:0-22872 GCA_025526915.1 Entophlyctis helioformis | reverse complement strand
TTGATGAGCAGCTCGCAGGCGTCACGGGCGGCCGTCTGGTCTCGCCATCGGCCGATGCTTCATCTGCAGGCACCTCGACAAGCTTGAGGAACATGGCGCGAACAATCTCGCGCTGTGGCTCGGTTCCGTCCAGCAGCTGCACCAGCTTGGGCAGCTCATCGAGGATTTTGGACTGGCCGCGACCATACACGTTGTCAGCCGGATGCTGCGCAAAACATCGCGAGTCCCAAGCAGAGCACCAACGTACCCGAGGGAGCTGGGCATGATGATGAGAAGGAATCGGGCTTCAAGATTGCGCGCAAAGTACGCCGTGACGGCTTGCTGGATGGCAGCGGGGGCGTGCTCTGTCGCAAGCAGCACATCCATTATCTTGAGGACCAGGTCCTCGGAGCCAGCAGGGAACGACGCGATCAGGTCCAGCAGCTTTTCGGGTCTTGCTGCCATGGTTGTCAGCGTGCCAACAATCTGCGTTTGCACGAACTGGCGCACAGCTGCAGGGTATTGCGGATAGAGACCAAAAATCCTGTCGTGGCAATCAAACGAGTCGCGAGAGTCAGTTTCTAGATCCCGTTGAGCAAGCATGAACCGTGGCAAAGACCACTTACTCGTGCAGAAGAGTGTCGTTTAGCGGACACAGGCCAAGGTAGAGTTCCAAGTGACGTGCGGTTTCTTCTTCCCGCTCATAGCCAGCTGGGTCTGCGGTGCCTCTGGCCCGATTCAGCACCTGTTGCTGCAGTGGCATCACCGTCTGCATCCGGCACAGTCGCCAGCGCAGCTTCGGCATCAGCGGCTTTGCGTTGCAATTGGCGGATGCTCTCCAAGGCGTGCTGGGCAATGCTGCTTGATAGGCCTTTTGTTGATGGTACAATCCCAGAGACACTGCGACCGCAGGCGTCCGTGTTGCTGGATCAGGGTGCGAGCAAAAGCCGAGCACTTGCGATAGGCACCAGTCGCGGATGCTGGGACGCAGCACGATCAGCTCTCGCAAGATGGCAATGCCGGCCTTGGCACTGGCAGAGTAAACGCAAAACATGTGTCAGGCTAGTCAATGGATGGGCCGACAGCGAGCGTTCAGCAGTCGGGCATACTTACCGAAGCGGCGATTTGCAGAGTGAAATGATGAGCTCAAGTCCGTGGTTGGTCAGCTCTGGGGCATCAACAAGCAACCGGGCAATGGCGCGATCGTTTGGACGAAGCACAATGCGCGAAACAGCAGCAGCCGCGACAGCGTCTCGGTCCTGACCCACAGCCACTTCGCCTTGGGCCGCGTCCTCGTCCTCATCCTCGTCTTCCTCATCCTCTTCTTGTTCCTCTTCCAGCTCCTCGCCCAAGCCTCCCTCTTCAGCCTCGCCCAACTCGGCTGGTGGTTGCACCATGTCGATATCCTCCCCACGGTCAGTCTCGGGTACGTTGCCGCCCGATGTTCCTTGCCCCTGCTCTTGCTGGGCCGCTCCAGCGTGTCTGCCAGTCGAGTCGCGAGCTCGCCTGACGCCGGACAGGCGAGCATCCAGAATGCGATCAAACCACACCGTGCCCTGCCTGGTCTTGGACTTTTCATCACTAAGCAGCTCCTCGTTGAGCCACAAGACAGCCAGATCAACCCTGTCCATCCGGCGTAAAGGGCATGCGTCAGGAACCATTCGAAAAGCGACGATGAGGCGCCGTGCTCACCTCTTTGGAAAATCGGCAACAACAAAGTCAAGCAGTGTTTTGCGAAGAGTCTCTGACAATGAACCTGAGCGAGTGGCAACGCGAACAACAAGAAGCATCCACCCGAGACGTGCAGCCAACACGCCATCGTTGGTGGAGGGAACCAGTGGCTGCGGCTTTCCCAGCATTGACATGGAGCCTGCCGGAATCGCAAAATGATGCTCCATGGACAGAATACGGTCCAGCGAGTCAATGAGAAGCGACTCGCGGTCAGGCTCGGACAGGTCGGGCGGCTGGTTGAGGATTGCGTCCAGATCAACAGTCGCTGTCCCAATCAGCGTGATCTGGTCAACAGCTGCAATGTTGATATCTGCTGCAGGTCCCTGGCGGCTCTGCTGCTCAAGTTGCAGCTGCTGCTGGAGGAGCAGATGCTGTTGGAGTTGGAGTTGCTGCTGCCGATTTGCCTCGATGCTTGCTTGGACCATGGATTGGATCTCAGTGACCATGGCGTTGACAAACTCTTGGCGCTGCTGCCCCTGCAGTGCAATAAGCTCGGGGTCTGGCGCAGGAGTTGCTGCTGCCGATGCACGGAGACGAGGATCACGCGGCGCAGCAGACGGGTCTGCATTGGCGGGCATCGACTGGACGTACATGGCGGTATCGTGCTCCCACTGAACCGAGCTGCGATTGGAAAATGTGCGCAGAATGGCGTCAACGACTTCAAGCAACGGAATGCGCTCCAAGCCATTGCTGATGATCTGAGCAGCAGGAGGCGACAGCGTGAGAGGGCCGGCTGAATCCTGGACGTCGGAATTTGCCGAGTCGGCCGAGTTGACCCGTTGCCGCTTCCACTCGTCGCCCTCAGGTGGGCCTTCAAACTCGACTGGTGCTGCCCGTTTGCCACTGCGGCGCAGACGCGCCTCTAGCTCGTACGGCTTTGCTCCAAGCGTCATGAGCAGATCGGCAACCACTGTCTGGAGAGGCGCCACAGATGGCAGCGCGAGCACGGATAAAAGGACAATCTTGAGAGTGCGGAGAGCGCTGCGAAGCTGGAGCTGTGTCAGATACGTCGGCTGGTTTTTGTACCATTCGAGCAGGGCCGAGAGGCCAATCTGGGCAAACTGGGCACGAGACTTGATGATATCGTGCATGCAGTTGATGACCGATGAGAAAAAGGAGCCCGACGCCCGGATTGGATTGGCTGGGCCAAGAAACATGGCAAACTTGTTTAGCAGCGTGAGCGCTTCGGCCATGAGCTGCTCGTGGTTCATGTATGGGTGCCCAGCCGGGATGATACTGAGCGAAGGCAATTCATCGCTCTGTCGCAAGCATGGCACCATGCGATGCTTAGTTTGGCGTGGAGACCACTTGGGCAACATATCTGGCGCTTCTTACATCGGCTGGATCTTTGGGCAGCTGAACAATAACGACCTGAGCAAGGTACTTTGCAGCATTGGCCTTGATGCCCTCGTTTGGATGGACAAAGAGAGCGTCGATATGCGTCTTTACAGACGACAAAAAGGTCCAGTACTTGGGATGGCCAGGCGTGGCAGATCTGTCCAGAGCAACGGGCATGAACCGGCCAGATGTCGTCAGCGAGTCCAAGTAAAAGTGCGAGACAGCAGCATGCGAAGCAGAAGCAGAGCGAGCATTTGGGGTTGCAGTGGCAGCTTACAGGATGCGGAATGCGAGCGGGAAGATGCTCGTCATGGTCTGGATGATGCGCTTCCTGACGGGGATGGTCTCGTCTGGGAATATTGCGTCGAGCGCTTCGATGCAGCCGGCAATGACTGGCAAGACAAGGCAAGTGTGCGCTTGCACGTCAGTCGGCCATGCCGCAAACAGGACCCAGGCGGGATGGTCCAGGCATAGCAGCCCAGGCAGCAGCGGCTACCAGCGCCATGCACGCACCAGGATACTTGATGTCGGGCAGTCCGCCCACGTCCACGGCAGCACAGACCCGCTCGACCAAGCTGAGCAGTTGCACACGCACGGCTGCGTCGGACACCGTCGCTGTCGACAGGGCGACGGGCAGCAGACTGGCAGCAAAGCTGTTGACGTCTGCGGCGGCAATAGACTCGCACGCCACGAGCGCAGCCGTCTTTTCTTGCGGAGAGCCCTGCTGCAGCACCATGAGCAGCTGCTGGAGAAGCAACTGCGCCTGGGCGTCCATGTCGTGTTGGTGATTGCGCAAAGCGCGCTGCCCAGCAGCCGCAGAAGCATACCAGCAGCAGCAATATCGCCAGTAATAGATACAGCGCAGTTCATTGCCATGGAAGAGAGGACGCTGGCGACTGGATGCCGGCCATGTGCACCACCATGTTGGTGAAGAACTCGTAGCGAAGTCGCTTGGTTTCGCGCTCATGTCGGCGACGGACACGCTCGCGCTCCTTCTTGGCAGCCTTCTTCTTCCTCCTGGTGCTGTTGCTGCTGCTGCTGCTGTTGTGATCACTGGGCTGGTCAGTCGCACTGCCTTCCGTCTCGCCCTTGTCTGCCTCTTTGCCATTGTTGTCGTCATCGTCATCGCCCTCGTCCTCGCCTTCATACCTGGCCTCGTCCGTGGGCTTGAGATCTGCTGTCGAGTCCAGTGAGGAAACGTCTCGTTTCGACTTTGGGATCTCAAAGAATCGGCCCGCAAGACGCTGGCCAAACTCCAGCATCGAGTCTGCGTCGAGCGCGTCGCCAGACATGTTGTAAGCGCGGCGGGGAGAATACTCAAGCTCGAATAGATACTTCCCAGACGACGGGATCCTTGGCTTGCCCGCAACAGACGCACTCGGCCCTTGGTGGTTGTTCCAGTAATCGAGATCTGCATAGTAACTGGGTCATAGTCGAGCAGTCTGCCAAACTGGGGCGTGCGTGGCGGGTTTTGCCTTGCGATTGCTGCCCTTTTTGAACCGAGGCTGCTGGCGTTTGCGGTTGGCGAGATGAAGGCTGCAATGTGTCGTACTTGAAGACGCGGAGAGCCGGGTTGAAGGGCCGGAACGACCGAAGGGGCAATCAGAACGGGATTCGGCAGATCATCTGTGTCGGTGATACCTTGAAGTGCAGAATGAGGTATTCAAAGTATAGGAAACACCCATGTCGGTGCCATGATGTGCATCAGCTGGTCGTCATCGCCCTCATCTCGCCTGAAATGCTGGCCGGTGCTGGCTGTTGATCACTGGCATCGTTCTTGGCGCCGTCGCTGTCCAATCCAATGGCGGTCTCCAAAGCGTTGTCGCCGTAATCAGCTGCGAGCGACATCGGGCCACCGTGGACGATGCCGATACTGAATTGCGGCGTAAGACCTGGTCGGCGTTGTAAAGAAAAAGTGGTCTGTGTCCACGGTCAGCTGTGACTGAAGAAGGATGCCTGGGTCTGATCAGAGGATGCAATCTCTTACCAATGTTCATGTGGCCATAAAAACTGCCCCTGGATGACATCACGGTACTTGACCGAGAGCCGCGAGAACTCCGTGTAGCAACCCGTACCGTAGTTGACGACGTTTGGGTGGAATGTGACCGGAAATGTACACACCAATGTTGCGGTTGCGCGCCGGGATGAGAACACTGGTCTCGAGCCAGCTGAGGACGTCGTCGCCAGCCGTCAAGCGAAGGATGGACATGTCGTCGTTGTCGTCTTCCTCGACATCATCCGTGCTAGCTCCTTCCTCGCCATTGTCTGCGTCAGTCTGCAGATCTCGCTGGTGCTTGGAATGCTTGGACTTTTTCGAGTGCTTTGTCTTCTTCGTCTTCTTGGTCTTCTTGGGTGGCTTGACTCTTCGACGCCGGCAGTCTGGTACAGCGTCATTCAAGCTTGTGAGGTACATGTGTTGAGCGACACGCCCCACAGCTTTCCGGGAACGAGATCGACAACATAGGAGCCAATGCGGCGGAAGACGATGTCTTGAGACGGCGGGATGAACGGCGCCCACAGGTCGGCAAAGAAGTTGAGCGTTGGGTTGCGCGACTTTGCCGAGTACTTGAGACGGTTGTGCGGATGGACATCGTTGTTGCCGATCGACGCGAGAACTGGGATGCGCGGCCTGCCTGACTTTGTGGGATGGACAGTCAGCGCGTCGACCATCTGCCTGCGTCAAGATCCGGTTGAGTTGGCGGACTTCTTCTTCAGAGCGGGGAGAGGCGCTGCTGTCATGTCTGCATGGAACGTTAGTTTGTGTGGCACCACTTGGACGCAATGCCAGGAGTCACCTCGCATTATCGCCGGTCCAGACAACAAAGTCAAGACCGGCGTCAGCATCGACAAGAACTTCCTTGATGAAGCGGAACGTCTCGTTGACCAGAGTCGGAGGCGAGTCGCAGCCAGCACCAGGCGATCCATAGAAGCCAGCGCTCTGCATGGGTCGCTTGGACTCGATTTCGAGATGGTTCTTCTTGCCGCCCTTGCCCTTGTCCTTGCCGACGATATGGCACTGGGACGATGGTGGTGCACCGGTGCGATAGAGCCTGTCGATCCAAGCACGAGTCAATGGACCGATGCAAGGCAGAGGCTCACGGGTCTGGCTGAGCTTCGGCAGCCGTGCACGTACAGGTCAAGGTGGATGTCTGTGACGTGAAGGAAGCGTCCAGACAACGGTCGGCCATGA
The DNA here is from genome assembly GCA_025526915.1 of Entophlyctis helioformis. NCBI lineage: Eukaryota > Fungi > Chytridiomycota > Chytridiomycetes > Chytridiales > Chytriomycetaceae > Entophlyctis > Entophlyctis helioformis. Next base: position 16,634 of record JAHLKH010000297.1, on the reverse strand, counting down.
ACGCTGAGCTCATCGATGGCATTGACGCTGCTGTCATCGTTGCTTGGTGCTGAAAATAGCACTTGCTGCTGCTGCTGGTGCTGCTGCGCAGCTGTTGGGTGTGCAGAAGCAACTGCGGGCTGGTCTGGATGCTGCAGCAGTGGCCAGCAGGCCGCAAGTGCCGCTAGACCGATCGCTGTGTTCATGAACGTCGTTTTGAAATTGGCAAACAAAACCATTTAGCCGGAATTTATGGGTGACGATTGATCCGATTCTGGGCCCGATATTCATACAATTACCAAGGATTTTGGAGTTAAATTCGACCCAAGAGGCGACGGATGCAAGCCCACATATCATGTGATTGAAGGTTCGAGTCAGCAACGAGCATGCGACGACAGGCGGGCGTGGCACATCCAACAAGGGTCTCACCTTCTATTGAAGTGACCCGTTAGGTCGATCGGGAGGTTCCCCGATTCAAAGTGTTGTTGTTGGCAGACATGGCAGCATGATCTGATCCCATGAGGCCACATGCGACTTGAAGGGAAGCAGATCGGGTGACGGAGGCTGCTGGACGACAGGCTGATCAGGCGGTGTCGCGAGCAGCATGATGTGATGTTGTGCACGATCCTGGATGAATAGATGCATTGCCTTGATGTCTGCAAGGTACTCTGGCGTGGCTGGATTGCTGACCGGCGGGCGTGTGCGTCAAGTAGAGCGGCCGTTGTCCATAGAGCAGATGCCACAGTGCGACCATTCCAATGTTGGTGGCTCCAAGAACGTCTCGGTGGTAGACAGTCTCGCAGTCTGTGCACTCGTAGCGTCGCAGGTTGGTGCGGTTCTTGTATGGGATCCGCTGCTTGCACTGCGGGCACATCTGGCTGGTCAGGTTCTCGTTGCAGCGGTAGATCTGTGTGTGTGTGTGCATGATCGTGTGGTCAGTTGGTACACAGACGGATGGATGGATGGATGGCATCAGACGCACATAGGCATATCCAGACGACCGCAGATGCCTGATGAGAAACTTCTCAAACACAGTGTGCCTGCCACCTTGGCCTGTAAAGTCAATGCCAAATGCCCACACAACGGGGATGTCCTTCTCTGTTGGCTTGTCACAGCGGCCTTGAGACGCAGCAGATGCGCGCTCTCCAGTGGTCGATCCTGCCAGCTTCATGATGCCCTCAAGAGCGTTTCCGCGAATAGACATGCTGTTGCTGCGCTTGGTGAACCGCTTGGCCTTGACCTTCTGTGGAATGCCATGTCATGCCATGCCATCCAGTGTGATCAGCAGGCAATCAAGCAGCATGGCGGGCATGTCAATGGGCATTCAGAACCAGAGAAAACGTACCCGTGCGTTCAGGAATGGCGAGCAGTACGCACGGCAGCGCAGATCCCAAAAGGCTCTCTCGCCTGCTGTGGCGTTTGGATCGGCATGCTTTGCTGTCTTGAATGCAATGGCCGCCTGGATGTCAGCAGCCTTGGCATATCGATTGTTGAGCCTGGCACAAGAGGCAGGCACTGTGAGTTGATCTGGTCAAGAGTGCGCGTGGCAGAGTCATTGCATGCATACCACCGCTGAAGGCTGTGCTCGGCTCGTGCCATGCCAGAGGCGAGCACGTAGTTGGACTCGAGGGTATAGGTGAAGGTTGCCAGATCCACCAGCATGCTGGACGCGCCATACAGGTACCGCTCGCCCCAATCAATGCCAACAATCCGCACAAACCGGTAGCCCTTGTTGGTGAACAACTTGTTGGCTTTGACAATGTTGCGCAGTCGCTGCGAGGCGTAGAAGCTGAGCTTGCCCTGTCATGCCATGACATGAGTGAGGAATGTGCAATGCATGTGCACCAATGCGCGAGTTTAGCGTGCAAGTGACTTACAGGATTAGGTGCTTTTGGCTTGGTGGCTGATGGGTCGGCAGGATCGGCAGCTGTGGATGGCATGTCAGTCGGTGTGGACAACAAGTGCGCGTCTGGATTGGCACAGCAACTCACATGTGCCATCAAGGCCATCATCCAAGCCATCATCCAAGCCATCATCCAAGCCATCATCATCATCATCATCATCATCAGGCATGCCATCAGCAAGCCACGGCTGCTCGCCTAAAGATGCCATGTTGGAGCATGCAGATCAAGGCGGCAGTCAGAACCAATGTGTGCACCAAAGCATTCAAGCACGCCACATACTGCGAGGCGACTCTGGACGGTCTGTGCAATAGTCCAGCGCCAATTGAAAGATGCTGTATCCGTCCGTCCGGAAGCTGCCCACCGCGGTCGGTTTGCTTGGAATTGCAGGAGGAAGACCATCGATCACGGCGTCTATAAACTCCTGGCACTCCTTGCCAACCAGACCCTCGTGCTCAGCCAGTTGCATCGCATCAGCAATGACTGCGTCATTTGCTTGGACCTGCTCAAACACCTCCTTGTCGGCCTCGTCTGGCGTCTGATAGCGGCCTTTCTTGGGGCGGAGGCCGGGAAGGAGTATGTTGAGGATACAGAGCTCCTTGCCATTGCTGAACGCCTTCTTGATCGTCCTGTTGGATGATGCGAGGCCCAAGCTGGCTTTTTGGTAGTCTTGGATAAAAGTGCAGTGTCAGCATCATATCATACAAACATGGCATAAACAGGCAGTGCGACCTACTGAGTACAGCAAGGAGCTGCAGTCGCAAGTATGCCAAAGCAGCACTTTGCTCGCCACGGATGCGATCATCACTACTCCCCATCACTGCCCAAAAGAGCGTTGTCTCGGTGATGAGGATGAAGGGATCGCGGCTGGCTGCTTGCGGGCACAGCTTGTTTGTCATGCCAGCAAGCTTGGACAGCTCGTAAAAGATCACGATCTCTGACCGAGACACATCAGGCACCAGTGTCTTGAGCTTGTGCAGCTCTTGCGGGATTGTATCAATACCGCCGTCGTCAGTGGCCGAGGAAGAGCTGGATGCCGCGTCCTTGGTGGTGGCTGCCTTCCTGCCCCGTCGCTTCTTGGGCCTGCCGCCCTTGTTGGCTGACGAAGAGGTGGACCGGCCCCGCTTGAGACTTGAGGTGGGAGGAGCAGTGTCCAAAGTGGCCAGCGGTGTGGCGTCCTCGATCGCTGGTGGTGTAGCGTCCTTGGCAGCCTTGGCAGCAGCAGCCTTGGCGGCCTTGGCAGCCTTGGCGGTCTTGAAAAGTGCCGCAATCCACACTCTCACGTCCTCAATGGATGCACTGGGCATCAGCTTGAGGGCCGCAGTGACGGCCAGCTCAGACTGGCTAGAGATGTAGTGCCGCGCGAGCATGCCACACACATCCCTGGCCAGATTGCTGTAAATGTCGTTCCTTGCATCCGCGCAAAGGCTGCCATCAAGCCTGTAGGGCAAGACAGCCTCCATAGTGCCCGCGTGCACAGCGTCTGCCGTCTGCGCACTTGTGTGCATCAAGGCCGACAGCTCTGCATCTGCCTGCACCACGGCTGACAGGATCGCGTCGGCCTGGATTGTCACCGTCTGCTGCGTCGCGTCCATCATGTCGGCATCCATCATGGCTGCTCGCATCGTGTCCATCTGTGCCATGTCCATCATGGCTGCTTGCCGCGCGTCTTTCTGGAACGTGTCGCTGTGCTCTGTGGCCGCCTGCTGCATTGCATCAATCAGTGACATGTCCATCAGCATCGTGCACGTCTGCATCATGTCCATCCGTACCGTGTCATCCTGCAGCTTGGCTGCGTTGGTTTGCAGCACCCTCCGCGTCCAGGTGCGATGGATCATCATTTGCATGACTGTTACGATCCAGGAGTGGATGGCATGCTTGGTCGCTTGCGGCTGCACCATCATGCTGTCTGCCAGGACATAGCCAAGATGGCGCAGCAGCATGTCCACAGCACCGCCTCCACCTGATATACTGCTGGTGAGGGCCGTAAGCAGCTCATTTGCTGATGGAACTGCTGCTGCTGGTGGTGGTGGTGGTGGTGGTGGCGGTTGGACGGCTGAAGATGAAGCGCCGGTGCTGCTGGCTGCTGTCGGCTGATTGTGCACATCATGCTTGTCCTGGATGCAAGGCTGCACAGGCAGCTCGGGCTCATCGTGCTCGTCGTGCTCATCGTGCTCGTCCTGGATGCATGGGTCGTCAGGCTGCACAGGCAGCTCGTCGTGCTCGTCGTGCTCGTCCTGCTCGTCCTGCTCGTCGTGCTCGTCGTGCTCGTCGTGCTCGTCGAGGTCGCCATGCATGTTGGGTTGCTTGGCAATCTTGGCAGTATCAAAGGCGCAGATCTTGAGAGCCGTGTCACTCTCGAGAGTCACCAAGCTGCCATAGCGAGGGATCTTTGTGTCGCTGCTGTGCGGGCCGGTGCCGTACATGTGCCAAACAATGATGCCCTGCTTGTGAATGCATCCACCTGACAAGAGCGTCGCGCTCTCGTCCTCATCAAAGTCCTCGGGTTGACATAGTAATACTGCGTCAGCTTGCCTTGGCTTGCCTCCAGGACACAGTACTCCAGAGGCAGAGGCGCGTCTGCATCCAGCTTGACCAGATCCGCGACCATGGCGCCGATCAAGGCAAGGGCAGCACGCCACAAGCCGGCCGTGAAATAGTAGACTGTGAGGGTGGTGTCGTGGCTGATTGAACTAGGTGTCTGCTCGGCGAGTGGTGTCTTGGTTTGGGGCCCAAAAAACTTGGTGTTTGCGAGATCGCATGACTGCATCTCCTGCATACCACACAAGTCAGCATCCACAAAGCCAAGCAAACAGAGCAGCATGCCGATCAAACCCCATACCGCCATTTTGACAATCTGCTCAGGGCGGCTGTGTGCATTGCCTTTAGGTCTTGGCTGTCCTTTGGGATGGGTGGCCGCGGCAAGTGTCATGACTGGCATCGCAATCATGCGGCCGAGCTTTGCAAGCTTCTGACGAGTTGCCACTCGACTGCCAGCAACCCATCTGTGGCATGACACATGTGTCAGCAAGCACATTCAAGGCACATGACATGCCATATGTCGCGTACGCCTTCTTCTTGCCAACAGTTCCAGCCTTGCGAGCACGCAGGCCTGACTTCTTCTTGTTCTCTCTGATGATCTCCTGTAGTGTGGCCTTCTCTTTTTTCTTGGCACGCTCCTTTGTGTGCGCAGCCCGCTTGGCTGCCGTGAATTGGAATGGCGCCTGTGACGGTTGGATGCAGCATCAGGCGGCCATTCCAAGTGCACCAAACACAGCCATAATCGCCAATGGTGCACCAAACTCACCGTCGTCTCAGTGTTGGCAAGATCGCCAACGGGAAAGGTCTTGGAGCATGCCAGTGCTGCGAAAATGTTGTTGGACAACCGTGGTGGCTTGGGTGGCGGTGGAGGAGGACCAACCTGTGGAGTGGGATGGTGAGCAATCGCGCCAAATCATTCCATGCACATGCAGTCAGTGGAAGTCGAGACGCACTGCAGTTTGCTCAATGATGGACTGCAGCAGGGCGACAGCCTTTTGGCGCTGATTGATGAGTGTCGGCGGTTTGGCGTTTTCTGGATGTGGACCTATGGGGTGCTCCAGGAAATACAGCCAGGCTGACGCCTTGTCGTGGATGGCAGCGACAATGGATCGCGGTGCAACTCGCGTGGTCATCCTGCCGTGGTACTCGACTTTCTGCGTCTCTGTGTCCAGTACTATGCATTCAACACAAATGGATCTGTGAGTGGATGCTGTTGAATCATTTCAATGCAATCAACACCTACTGGGAGTGGATGTATGCCGGTGGGATGCGTATGGCGGATTGGCAATCTTGTCAAGCTGCGTCTGCATTCTCATTGCTGCGTTCTGTCCAGAAGCAATGGATCAAGTCAGCCGCATTCAAAATCAGTAAATGCGCATGGTGCAAGAGCAACAGCATGCATTCAAGCCATGCAAACATACCAATGCGCGATAGATTGGCTCATCTGCTGGGAGGAGCTTAAAAATGCCATCTGCTCCAAGAAACTGCTCGCTGGCAATCTGCAGCAGCTGGGCACTCGCTGCCTTGCAGATGGCTGCCAGGATGTCACGACGCGTGACAGCATCGTAGCTGCTCGCAAGGCGATTGACTGTGCACTTGATGATGGTGTCGAGTGCCACATGGCAACCCTTCACCTCATCAAACGCAGCATCCAACCGCCTGCTGCCAACAGTGCTGCTGACAAGCTGCTCGACCCTGCCACGTGTCAGGTGGACAAGCTGGACACCGTTCTCAGCCTGCTGCTGCTGCTGCTGTGCAGTATGGCTCAAGCAGCATCCATCCGTCAAGCACCTGCACAATAATGAGATCGCAGCATCAGAAACAGAAACTCAGTGTCAGTTTTGCCAGAAACGCCACAGATTCCATGCATTCATACTTCATTCCAACAGATGGAGTCGTGTTGACATCCATGTGGTTGGTGTAACGGATGCCGCCGCAGTCCCGTGGTCACGTGACCTGCTGGCATTGATCTGGACGCGCCTCGCCCGGACTTGGCTTGGCCCTGTTGTTGTAGTTGTATCCAGCCGTAAGCCTGTATACTCACTGCCCCTCTGCCACCAGGTCTGTGCCTGAGTCTCAATGAAGTTGTATCCAGCCGTAAGCCTGTATACTCACTGCCCCTCTGCCACCAGACGGCCAGCCGCTCTCGACGAGGACAGTTACAACAACAACCAACGCCACCGACGCCGCCAGCCGCCGTTACCTGCGGCGTCGATTTCTTTTTGTGCGCCTATGGGCCTGTCTCACACGCCCACCCCTGGCGCCGGCCCTGCCAGCGCTGCGGCCGACGCCGACCCGGACGCCAACAGCGCCTCATTCGCCTCGCCAGACTCCTCGTTTGCCGACGAGCCGTCACACCTCCTGCATGGGTTTACGGGTAACTCTACCATCTGGGCTGATAGCCACACGCGTGATTCTGGGCTTGGCTCCATGGCCAGCGGCATGTCTGCATCCCGCCTCCCTCAGGCTGGCTCTCGTGGCCGCCAGGGTGCTCCATCGGGCAATGCAACCTCTGCAGTGGCCTCCAGCACGCCCGCGTTTCGCCACTCCTCTGCCGCGCCTCGGGGCGGCGGAGGTGCTCTGTTGGGCGGCGCGGGCGGCTCGCTCGCTTTTCCCGTCCACTCTGTTGGCGCCGCGTCCGCTTCTGTGCACCAGCTGCAGGATTCGGCCAGCGAGGACGTCCGGATCACACTGGATGACCACGCCGCATCGCTGTCTGCGGTTCAGGTCTCCATCGAGGACCTGCAGACCCGTCTGCACGACACCCACAAGCTGCTGGTCCAGCAGGCGGACTCTTTCACCACGTCTGCCGCGTCCAATGAGGAGCGTCTGGCCGCTCTGTTCGACTCAGTGTCAGCCAACACGGCAGCCGTGTGAAACCTGCAGACGCAGGCCACCAAGACCGTGGAATCGATGATCGCCCTTAGCAAGCAAGTCGCCTCGGCCCAGCAGGCCGCAGACAAGGCCGTTGCAGCCACAGCTGCCTTGCAGGCGTCGCGTTCGGCCCTCATGTTTGGGTCCTCGGTGGACGCACGCCTGCCAGCAGCCGCGGACGCCCGTGCACCAAACCTCGCCAAGGTTTTCACAGACTGCTTGGGCGCCAAGCAGGTGCCATTCAGCGGATTCGTGATGACCAAGGGCTCGGCTCCCTCAGTCGATTGGAACACCACTCACAAGAACCACAAGCCATTCGTCATTGCGGTCAGCGGTGCATACAAGGAAGCCTGCACCACTGCCGGCGTCGACGCAATCCCGTTAGGCGCCATCTTCTCGTTACTGCTGCCGTACTTCTCTGGCCGCGCACTCGAGTTTGTCACCGCATGGCACGAGTCGCATTCTGCCGACGACACTCTGTTCACGTTCCCCCAGTTCCTTGCCGACCTCCAGTCGCTCCACCGCAACCCAGAGCGGATTCGCAACCAAGCGGAAGGGAAGCTGGAGAGCCTGTTCAAGCCGACGCTGTGCCATGGCCGCGCCCCGCAGGATTGGATTCTGGAGGCCGAACCGCTGTTCAGCGACGCGGGATACACGGACGACCGGAAGCTCAGATTCCTTCGTGCCCGCATCAAGGATCTGCCCCCAGGGAAGTTCAAGACGTATGCCGCCCTCCGCGACGCGTTCTTTGAGGATCACTCAGAGGCAGCCGAGCACGCTCTGGAGACTGCCGCCGCCACTGCTCTGGCAGATGCCCACAAGGCCCTCGAGGCCCAGTCAAAGCCCAGCTCTGGCAAGACAGCTGCCGCGTCGCCGCGTTCTTGGAGTTCCTCGTCGCCCAAGGCTGCCACTCCTGCGCCCTCTGGCAACAACAGCGCGTCTGAGACGCGTAAGGCTGCCTCGCCCGCTGCGACAGCCGACCATGCTGGCCGATCGCCTAGCCAGCGCCCGCCCCACTCTAAGGTCGGGCACATCGCGGCAAAGGCCAAGGCAACCGGGTACGTTCGCTCGCCCCCTCTGGCTCCTCCTGCTCCTGTGGCTAAGCGCGCTTCGGCGGCTAAGCCTGCAGCCGCGTGTAAGCCCAATGCTGACACCGAATCTCCATCGGTCCCTGCCCGTGACGACGGCGCACCAGCAATGGCTCCGGCTCGCAGTCGCTCGAAACCATCTCGTCGTTCTCAGACGACGGGATGCAGTACAGTGACGCAGATGAAGAAGAGTGACCCATTGGGTGGTGTTGCGAATAAAAAGATGCCCTCCGCGGCCCCTGATCACCCTGTTTGTCCTGTGTTGCCGCCATCGCGGCTAAAGGAGGGGCACCTTGCCCCGGTGAGGCCCATCACCACCCACCGGTGCACCTTTCCGGTGTTCCTGGACAATCGCAGCGCCAGCGTCCTGGTGGACACTGGCAGCAGCGCGAATCTAGTGGCTCGCCATTGGTTGGATGCCAATGGCCTGCTCGCCGCTGCCCGGCCGTTCACCCGGCAGGCGGTGACTCTTGAGTTTGCCAACGGCAACTTGCAGAGGCTAGATTCAGAGGTATACCTCACGCTGGCCGACAGATCAGCTGCGGTCAGCCAGGTGCGGTTCCTCGTCTATGACGGTGTGGATGATGTCATCCTGGGCATGCCATGGCTGCGCACCACCGCGGAGGCGTCATTCAACTTCTGTCGCGGTGTTTTCCGCTTCTCAACCGAGTCGCGCCCCGATGTGCACCACATCTGGCAGCACGAAGACGCTCCGCCGTCGGCTGCACCCCACAACCGGCCGCACTCTGACATTGTGGTTACCATGTCAGACATCCTCGCCCATCCTGACGAGTACGCGGAGCTGGTCTATGTGGATGACCTGCCTGAGGACCGTGAGGCAGCTGCCGATGCGCGCCTTCGCGTCGCGGCTGCAAACGGCCTCACCCCGGACGAGCTGAAGGAGAAGTACCCCTACCTTCCAGTCTGCCCGGACGAGGAGACGCAGAAGGCATTCATCGAGTACTACGAGGTCTGCTGCCCGCCGCAAGGCCGCGCGCACGACTCGGAGTTCGAGATCGCGATCCCTTTCATTAAGGATGCGCAGCTGCCGCCGCGTCGTGGCCTCAAGAAACTGAACCAGGATGCATCCGTAGCGCTCAAGAAGCAGCTGGACGAGTGGTACACCAAAGGTTACATCCGCCGCTCGTCATCGCCTTTGGGCGCCGGCATGCTCTTTGTCCGCAAGAAGGATGGTTCGCTGCGGTTGGTCATTGACTACCGCGGCTTGAACAACATCTCGGTGAAGTTCCACAGTGCGATCCCGGAGATTGAGACCCTCCGTGATAACTTGGCAAACAAACCCTTCCGCTCGATGCTTGACATTCGCGAGGGCTTCCTTAACATCCGTGTTAAGGCGGAGGACCAGTGGAAAACTGCGTTCTCCACCCAGTTTGGTCACTTTGAGTTCACGGTCATGCCTTTTGGGCTGACCAATGCTCCGGCTGTGTTTACACAAGCCATCCAGTCGACGCTCAATGAGCTGCTGGGCACGTGCGTCTCGGTGTACATGGATGACATCTACATCTACAGCGCGACGTACGAGGAGCATATCAAACACCTACGCACTGTTCTCAAGCTGCTACTGAAGGCTCAATTGTACATTAAGCCATCTAAGTGCATGATCCTGCAGCAGGACATCGAGTTCTGCGGTCATGTGCTTTCGCCCACTGGTTATTCCATTGCGCCAAAGCACTTGCAGGACATGGCAGCTGCCCCCCACATCTCCAACACAACCACTCTGGCAACTTGGCTAGGTAAGCTTGTGTGGTTAAAGTCATTCATTGGTGGGCCGAACCCTGCAAAGGTGTACGCCACCATGTGCTTGCCACTATACAAGCTACTGGCCAAGAATGCCAAGTGGGAGTGGGGCCCTGCTCAAAAGCAGGCCGTGGAAGACCTGCGACAGGCAGTGCTGAAAGCGACCGAGCTGCGGTTCTTTGACCCGGCTCTGGAAACGCATGTCTACACTGATGCCAGCAACTACGTCATTGCCGGCTACCTGTCGCAGATCCACCCAGATGGCGAGAAGCTGGTGGCCTGCTGGTCACGTAAGCTTAGCCCAGCCGAGATGAACTATCCAACCCACGAACACGAGTTGCTTGCCATCGTGGAGTTCTTCTCGCGTTTCCGTCATCTGCTGTCCAGTGTGCGCTCTGTCACGCACACTGACCACAAGGCGCTGGTCTGGTTGGCCACGCAGCCCCACCTGTCGGATCGGCAGGCTCGATGGGTCCTGTCTCTGCAGGAGTTTGATACATCCATCGAGTACGTGCCTGGCGAGCTCAACGCGCTGGCCGATCTGCTGTCCCGCGATCCCTCAAAGGCCCCTCTCTGCACAAACTGTCGCTCGCCTGTCCCGATCCGTGCTGCCAATCTGCGCACTGACTCTGACTGGGCGAAAGACGTGCGTGCGGCGTTGCCGGCCGACCCATTCGCCTCCAGACTGCCTGGCTGGAAGGCTGACCCGTCGTCAGCCACGCCGGCCGACCGCAAGGTCGTAGTGCACATGGAGTGCTTGGATGGTGCGTGGTGGTACAAAGGCAACCACTTGTATGTGCCGCAGTCTCTGCGCGCGGATCTGCTCGCCCACTACCACGATTCCCCCTTTGGCGCGCACCAGGGACGTCAGTGGACCACCAGCCGCTTGTCGAACCGGTACTTCTGGCCCAGAATGTCCGAGGACATTGCCGCCTACGTCGCCTCATGCGACGTGTGCCAGCGCCACCGCACGCCCAACCACCGGCCCGACGGCCTGCTGCATCCACTCGCGATCCCGGACGACTGCTTCTCGAGCGTCGCCATGGACGTCATGTTCCTGCCCGCGGGCGGACAAGACGATGCGTTTGATGCTGCTCTGGTTGTGGTCGATCGCCTGTCCGGTCTCTGCGACGCGTTCCCGTGCCGCCGCTCGTCGTCGGCCCAGGAGCTGGCCGAGCTCTTCCTGACTCGCTGGGTCTGCTCGGGCAAGGGCTTCCCGGTCGACATCGTCTCGGACCGCGACGCCCGCTGGCTGTCGGCCTTCTGGTCGAGCCTCTGCACTGCTGCCCGGATCAAGCAGAACCTCAGCACGGCTCGCCACCAGCAGACTGACGGCTTGGCCGAACGCAGCATCCGCACCATCAAGGATGCGCTCGCCAAGGCGGCCGATTACCACGGCTCTGACTGGCCGCTGCTGCTCGGTCCCACCTGCTTTGGCCTCAACTGCGCGCCGTCTGCGTCGTCTGGCTTTGCACCCTTCTTCCTGGCGTTTGGCCGCCACCCGCGGTCCTTCCCGTCCGAGCCAGCCCTGGCACCATCTGCCGCGGCCCACGACCTGCTGCTGGACATGGCTGCTGCTCGCGACTCGGCCATTTTGAATCGGCGCAAAGCCCAGGCAGCCATGGCCGTTCAGGCAAACAAGCGTCGCTGCCGTCACCCTGCGTACAAGGTCGGCGACATGGTGCTCCTCAACGCTGAGGGCATCTCCTGGCCGGCGGACTCGCACCGCCCGCCGCTCACGGCCGCCAAGTGGCTCGGCCCCTTTGCCATCACCAGCCTGGACTCTGGTGAATCTGGCCTCAACTACACGCTCGCGCTGCCTGCCTCGCTGCACCGCGTCCACAACGTGTTCCATGCCGACCGGATCTGCCCGTATGTCGACCCTCTGTCTGCGCCCACCGGCCGCAAGGACGTGCCCTCCCGGCCTGACCCCGAGTACCACGCCGACGACGGCACGTCGGACAACTACGAGGTCGAGCAGATCGTCGACTCGCGCACTTATCGCGGCAAGATCGAGTATCTGGTCAAGTGGGTCGGTTATCCAGCCGACGACAACACATGGGTCCCAGCCGCCGACATGCGCAAGGCCCAGGACCTCGTCAAGGTGTTCCATGCTCGGCCGACCAAGGCGCCTAAGGGCAAGGCGTCCAAACCGGCTCAGCCCACGCGCGCGGCTCCTGCTCCGGCTGCTCCTGCTCCAGCCACGGCGCCTGCTCCCACGCAGCCCAAGGCATCCAAGCCCTCTCGCCGCAAGCGCACTGCGCCTGCTCCTGCACCAGTGGCCCCTGCTCCAGCAGCAGCCACGCCCGCGGCACCTGCTCCGGCTGACGAGCCGATCGCACCTGCTGCACCCGCATCTCCCTCTCTCTCTCCATCTTTCCCTCCTCTCCCTCCTCCCTCTTCTCCTCCTTCCTTCTCTCTCTCTTCTCTTCCCCCTCTCAACCATCCCGCCCCACCTCGTCGCTCTGAGCGCACGGTTCCCCGTCCTGTGTCCTATGCGTCCATCGTTGCCCGCACTTCTGCCTCTCGTGTGTGCAATGCCCCTGCATCCTCCTAGTCGCTGTTCATCCACTCTTCTTTCTTATAAGTGGCTGTCTACGCTGGGGGGAGTGTAACGGATGCTGCCGCAGTCCCGTGGTCACGTGACCTGCTGGCATTGATCTGGACGCGCCTCGCCCGGACTTGGCTTGGCCCTGTTGTTGTAGTCGTATCCAAGCCGTAAGCCTGTATACTCACTGCCTGCAACAGGACGATGTGCAACGAGACGATGGGCGGTCTGACAGACGGCGGGTTTCAGTACACAAGGTTATTCATTGATATAGCTTCGTAGTAATAAAGGCATATGCACGGGCAATACCTGACAGACGGCGGGTTTCAGTACACAAGGCGACGACTGGGGCAAGTCGCCTTGTGGTCTGTCAGGATTCAAGTGGGACGCGCGACTGGTTGCACGCGTGTCACGTGATCGCGGCTGACTGTTACACTGCCCCTCTGCCACCAGGTCTGTGCATGAGTCTCAATGAAGTCGTATCCAAGCCGTAAGCCTGTATACTCACTGCCCCTCTGCCACCAGACGGCCAGCCGCTCTCGACGAGGACAGTTACAGTTGGTGTGGTTGGCTTGAGGCTCAGATCTGTGCAAGGCATTCAAACGCGTCAATGCCATCATGTCCATGACATCCTTCAAGAATAAACATACCTCGCGACGATCGGTGCTGTGATTGCACCAGCAGAGGCCCCAACATCATTCCGGTTGACAAAGACTTCAAATGCGTTCTTGAATGCCTGGACAAGGCTCTCATCACCATTCTTGACCAGCTCCTCGATGTACGCGTCCCTGACGTCGTCCATGAACGCCTTGGCCTCATTAGGAGTCTCGAGGATCGTGTAGAGGTCAGCCGCCTTGATGTTGAGCTCTTCGACCTTGGCATCAAACCGCGCATTGACAAACTTGACCGCGGCGGCGATTCCTGGCAGGGAATGCAAGCAGAATCGCGCATGTAGACAAAGAATGGCATGTGAGTGATGGCAGATACTACAAAACAGGCGCGGCAACTCACCATGGTCATTGCGGCCAAAAAAGTCTGTATGAGAAAGCACAGCCACAGCCAGGCATGCACCACGAAAATCCCGCACACCCAATGCAGACGCGGTTGAGGCGATACCGCCATGGTTGTATGAGCGAGGCTGGTTAAACCGCCCATGCTGCAAGTGGGTCACAACAACACCGCAGTGCCCAGCACAATGTGCCACCAGATCAGAGTCATTGGCAATGACAATGATCGGCTTGGCACTGTCACAGAATACAGACCGTGAGCCATCAGTCACGGCAGAATGATCCAAGGCAATGTTACCTTGGCTCATGAACATGGCGGGCGATGCATACATCAGCCTCATAATCACACCAGCAGACTGTGCATCCCTTCTTTTTGCCAGCCAGCTCACTGAGGGCCGCAGCAATGTGCTGTTTGTCGCTCTGCGTCAACGTGTAGAACCTGTTGAGGGCATACATCTCGTCCCTGATGGCAAGCAGCAGAAGATAGTCAGCATGGCAGCCACACAGTACAGAGTAGCAAACTTACTTTGAAAGTGATCCCATCTGCTTGCATTCTTGGCGGCGGAACGCATACCGCAGAACCTTGACCGCCGCATGCAGCATCTTGAGTGCGCGGCTGTAGTGCACGATCTTGATTCCCGCGTCTCCGCGGCGACCATCCACATGGAATTTGATGGTGTGGCCGTCGCCGACCGACGCCATGAACAGCTGAAAAGCTGGCTGGACGATGTCCTTCCAGCTGTCAATGGAGTCGGGCATGCTGATGGCGGCTGTGGCGACTAGCTGCGAGAAGAAGACGCTTAGCACGTCAACGTGCAGCATCCCGCTGAAGTGGGTGGTTGCAGCTGTTGTTGTTGCGGCTGTTGCTGTTGCGGCTGTTGCAGTCTGCTGTTGCGGCGGCGGCTGTTGTGGCAGCAGCTGTTGCAGCATAGCCTGCAAGACCTGGCACAGGGTCCAGGCAGCACTGTAGACACAGACAGCCCTGCCTAGCTTGAGCACCCTCAACAAGCCGGCGACCGTCATGCTGCTGTGTCTGTATCTGCGTTTACGAGAAAAGAATCGGAGCGTCTGGCGGAGTTGAACTTTTCATTGCATGAAAACAGAGAGCGAGTGGATAGAGAGCGAGCAGTCTGGCACTCGCCGCCCACTGCCCGACAACCATCAAGGGAGCAGCGAGCACAGCCAACAGCCAGGCGTTCAAGATGCGGTCGTGTGTTGCTGGCACAGTCATTGATGTGATGCCACCCAGTGCGCAGCTCGATATGCGCTGTGCAGCATCACTCTGCGTGTCATGAGCTGCATTGCAGTGAGCCCCTCTCCGAGTGTCGTCTTCTCAGCCAATGCCCCGTTGCATCCAACAAGCGTCCTGATATGCATCTTCATTGTGACCCAGTGCGATGCAGTTGGTATTGCCTGACTGGCCAGCTGGTCCGTGGGCGGGTTGGCCGTTGGCGCACTGCCTGCATCGCCCCTCTGCTCTGGATTGTCCTTGTCAACACGCACAGTGCATGCAAGACTTGGATCGTCAGGACCATCGCCATCATCATCGTCGTTGTGGTTGTTGAATGAATCGAGAGTGCATGATCTGTTTGGCCACTCCAGTTGCTGCTCAATGGATCGCATCCAAGATGCCATCGCACCAAGTGCAATGTGGCCAGACACGCCTGCCAGCACTCGCGTCCTCCTCACCAATCTCGTCTGGATCAGTGTCGCCGAGTGTGCTGCTCATCGAGTGTGCTGCCACTGTCGAGTTTGGCGTCCAAGTCGGCATGCCAATCCAGCTGTCCAGCAAGCAGGTCCTGCAGCCAACTCCAAGGATCGGCCCTTCGAGCACGTCTCAGTGGCTGCTCATCTGCTGCTGCTGCATCCCATGTCGCAGTCGGAAAGCACCAGGCAGCTTGGTCCTGCTATGCCAATGCTCTCACTGTCTTCTTGAACAACAACCAGCTCGCCCTGTTCACGGCCGTCTTGCCAACGTCCCTTGCTGTTTGGACCCATCAGACATGCACACAGTCAGTGCCAAGCCCACACAGACACGGCCGTCAGACTGCTGTGCCATCGTCGTCGATGGGCAATGGAGCATGCCTGGACAGACAGCGAGTCAACGCACCTGCTTGCCTGTCTGCAGCCCGCCTTCTGTCCGCCCGCCTTGTTGGGCACGCCTCTCAGACGGCCACGACCACGCTGCTCTGCTGCATGGCCTGCTGGACTGCCTGCTGCATGCCACCTTGAGCGGTGAGCCTCGCAGTCTCCCCTGAAGGACTCGACCAAGCGAGTGCTGTCCCATATCCGTGCTGTCGCCTGCGTTGCCGTCGTCGTCGTTTGGCTCGTTGTTGCTTGTGTGCAGTTGGGCGGCAAGTGCAGCAGCGTCTGGATCTGGCATGGCGCGTTGTTGCTGTGCTCGCATCGCGCAGTGTCAGCACCGTGCAAGGCTCTCTAGATCGACCAATCACAGCGATTCCACCAGGGGTAATGGTATGAGAACCGGGCCCGAATCTGTTGCAAATGAACACACATCGACTTGCACCCGCTGATCCTTTCGGCTGGCAAGCCACAGCATTGCGCATGTCGTTGAAATGGGCACCATTCATTCCAAGATGGGAGAAAGCAGATCGACAGGTTCAACAGCCAGAGAGACACGTTCGAGCGTGTCACACCTGGCTGCAGAGGCAACCCCACTCATCTGGTGAGGATGATTTTCATGGTTGGTTGCCTGTGCCGTATGCATCAATGGCGGCCGCTGGTCAGTGTTTACGTTCTTGCGTAAACAACCGAGCTGCTTGCCGATGCGTCTGTGGGAGGGAACAAGAAGAAGATCAAGAGGGAAACCAAGAGGAGACGGCTGAAAGTCGACGAGAGCGAGTTTGTGTCGGACTTGGTGTGCTGGGGTGTGCTGGATTTGGTGGAGCGTGTTGGTGTGAGGGAGGCGTGGTCATGA
>JAHLKH010000296.1:0-22947 GCA_025526915.1 Entophlyctis helioformis | reverse complement strand
GACGGCAAAGCCACGAGTCTTGTCTTGGTCGAGGAACGCGGCAATGCTCATTGTCGGCTGTGAGAGCGACACGCTCGAGTGCAACATCACGCTCGTCGATCTGCGGCCGCACAACCTGCACAATGCCACCCGTCGATGTCGGCACAAACGACGTGCGCAGGATGGCGTGGTGCTGCACGAGTGTGCGGGAACGCCGCCTCGAGCGCAGCCACATCGATCGCCTGTGTAGCTTGCAGTGGCACCTGGTTGATATACGCCGATGCATCCTGGATCGTGGCTGCAACCATGCCAGACTGCAGTGGCGTGGCAGGGAATGCGTCCATGGTCGATGCATCCAGTCCGAGTCGGTCGGTCCAGTCGCAGCAATCTCATCGAGCGTGTCCTGAGAGAGAGTGGCAGCCGGCCACACTTGCGTGCGTCTGAGCCAGAGTCGCCAAGCGAGGCTGCCTTGTCGGCGAGTGCGGCTGAGCGTGACAGCGTCTGTGTCTTGAACAGCTGCGGCACCGGTGATCGGCAGACCCGCACGCTGGCAGGCGGTCGCCGTCTTGATGGCTGAGATCGAGTCGCCACCAAGTGCCAAAGAAACGACGTGTTGCGGCCAATCGACTCGAACCGGCACACCAAGCACATCGGCCCACACGGCTGCCATGCGCATCTCGGCATCGCTCGACAGGCTCTCGACGACAATCACAACGTCCATGGCGGCGAGTGCCTTTCTTGTCCGCCTGCCGTTCATTCCCAAACCGCCATCATCAATGTCATGTGTCAGCGTCATCTTCCTCGTCATCATCACTCAAATGACACCGCTTCCATCGCTTGCTCACCTTGCCGTTGACGTTCATCGGAATCGTCTCCAACAGCACAATCGGCGGACGGCACCATGTACTGCGGCAGCTTTCCGTTGCGCGTGCTCAAGCAACCGCCTCAACACCAACACTCGCCGGCGTCACAAAACGCAACAATCGCGCCATCGCGCACCATCGTCACAACGCCTTGCACTCCTGCACACTGCTGCAGCACCTTGGACACCTCCTCAAGCTCAATGCGGTAATCCTTGACCTTGACTTGATCGTCGCTGCGGCCGAGATACTCGATCTGGCCGTCGGCGTTCCATCGTCCAATGTCGCCCGTGTCGTACATGCGTGTGTCTGGCTGGCTGATGTCCGCCACAAACTTCTCGGCTGTCAAGTCGGGACGGTTCAAGTATCCACGCGCAATGCCAACACCGCCAATGAACAGACGGCCCTTGATGCCGACGGGGACTGCGCGCAGCTGATCGTCAAGCACGTAGATGCGCCGTGTTTGCAAGCGGCTTGCCGAGCGTCACATGCGATCCTGGCAGCAGCTGCGATGTCGCTGTTGCGAGAATCGTAATCTCAGTCGGTCCATAGTCCGAGTACAGCTTGACGTGCTTTGCCCACAGATCAACTAGCGGCTGTGGAGATGCCTCAGCGCCAAGAAGAACGACTTGCAGGTTCGGGTAGTCGAGTGGCGCAATCTGCTGCAGACCATTGGCGAGATCGAAAGCACGTTGGCCATGGCAATCAATGTCCAGAACAGATTCCTTGGCGACCAGGAGCAGAGTCGCTCCGGTCGTAAGCGCAGAGAACACTTCTTGGAGACAGGCATCGAATCCGACTGTGTATGTCTGCGACATGTTGATGCCTGGTGCCAGATGACTGAAAAGTGGATGGTGGACAATGCGCTCGTAGACGCCGCCATGCTCGATCAGCACTCCCTTGGGCAGTCCGGTCGTGCCTGATGTGAAGATGGTGTATGCGAGTGCATCGGCCGTGCCAATCTCGGCTGCCTTGGTGGTCGGCAGATCCGAGGGAAGAGCGTCCAGCTGGAACACAAGTCCGCCGTACGTGGATGGCACGGCGGTGTGCTGCTGCCTGTCGTGAGCACATGGTCCACGTTGCACGACTCAAGCATGTAGCTGAATGCGATCGGCTGGCGTGGATGCCTCGATGGGGACGAATGCAGCGCCAGACTTGAGCACGCCGAGCAGTCCAACGACAAACTCGATCGACCGGCGTCACAATGAGCGCAACAGACCACTCGCGAGTGGCGCCGTGCGGACTGCAGCAGATGAGCGACCTGGTTGGCGCGTGCATCCAGCTGTGCGTATGTGACGGTCGAGGTGCCGTCATCCAGGCAGCAGCATCGGCGTTGAGAGCAGCGCACGCCTCAATCGCGTTTGTGCACAAGATCGTATGTGTGCGGCATGACCGGTCCGTGTGCAAACTCGGCAAGTGTTTGCAACTGGGCAGGCGACAGATGCCCACAGCGACTCGATCGACGATGTGGATGAGACTGCAGATGCAAGCTGGCCGACCGTGAAGTCAAACTCGGCCAGGATTGACGACGCCTGTGTGGTGCGACATATCCTGAGGGTTGAACATCACATACATGAACACGTGTGAGGTGCTTGGCTCGATGTAGACTTCGATCGAGTTGGCCGGTGTGTGGTAGTGCGTCCTCAGCGACTTTGGCTCAAACGCATCAGACGATCCACGATCAGGCAGGTTCTGGACAACAACGAGACTGTTGAAGACCTTGGCACGTGCAGAGAGATTTGCCCCACTTGGACAGATCGAGGACGTTGGTTTGCGAGAACGGCAGGCAGCGCGAGTGGTCTTGCAGCATCGCCTGGAGAACAGAGACCAGACCGTTGTTGCCGTCGCCAAGGCTGGAAAAGTCGACTCTGCACGGCATGGCGTTCATGAGCGGGCCAATGATACTGCGAGAATGGCAATGGTGTCAGTGTCTATAGGCGAGCAGCTGTCAGGCTGCCAGAGAAGAATAGAACAAGAGACTCACCGGTCTGCACCAGCAACGGGAATGTCACGGCCAGACGTGATCTGGCCAAACACGACATCGCTGGATCGCGTGTACTTGCGCAGCGTCATGGCCCATGCCGCCTTGAGGAACACGGCCGCCGTGACGCCTGCCGCTTTGCATGCCGCCTGCATCTGCGGCATCGGCAGGCTGCACTCGAGCGACAGCGGCTTGTCCTCGGATATGGCGTCAGAGTCCCACTTGCCTAGCGAGAGTGGCTCGGCTGGTGCAACACCGGCAAGGTACTCGCGCCAGAACGACTCGGTTGCGGCTGCATCCTGTGCGGCGATGTAGTCCACCACAGACCGGAATGCGGGTCGCTCCTGGAGTGCGTGGCCGCTATATGCTGCAAGCATGTCTCCCATGATCATCGGCAGTGACCAGCCGTCGTACAGTGTGTGGTGGATCGTGAGCACAACAACAGGTGCGAGTCGGCCGTGTGGGTCAGCAGCGACAGGCGGATCCAGTTCTTGTCGCCGACGGCAAAGCCACGAGCCTTGTCTTGGTCGAGGAACGCGGCAATGTCCATGCTGGCTGTGAGAGCAACACGCTCGAGTGCAACATCACGCTCGTCGATGTGCGGCCGCACAACCTGCACAATGCTGCCAGTCGATGTCGGCACAAACGATGTGCGCAGGATGGCGTGGTGCTGCACAAGCGTGCGGAATGCCGCCTCGAGAGCAGCCACATCGATCGCCTGTGTGGCTTGCAGTGGCACCTGGTTGATATACGCCGATGCATCCTGGATCGTGGCTGCAACCATGCCAGACTGCAGTGGCGTGGCCGGGAATGCGTCCATGGTCGATGCATCCACTCCGAGTCGGTCGATCCAGTCGGCTGCAATCTCATCGAGCGTGTCCTGAGAGAGAGTGGCAGCCGGCCACACTTGCGTGCTGTCAGAGCCAGAGTCGCCAGACGAGACTGCCGTGTCGGCGAGTGCGGCTGAGCGTGACAGCGTCTGTGTCTTGAACAGCTGCGGCACCGTGATCGGCAGACCCGCACGCTGGCAGGCGGTCGCCGTCTTGATGGCCGAGATCGAGTCGCCACCGAGTGCAAAGAACGACGTGTTGCGGCCGATAGACTCGACCGGCACACCAAGCACATCGGCCCACACAGCTGCCATGCGCATCTCGGCATCGCTCGACAGGCTCTCGACAACAATCACAACGTCCATGGCGGCGAGTGCCTTCTTGTCCGTCTTGCCGTTGGCGTTGGTCGGCATGGCGTCCCAGTCCCACAAAACACGGCCGGCACCATGTACGCCGGCAGGTGCTCGACACCACATCGCGCAGCTCGTCGGCATCAATGTCGGCCGGTGTCACGAAGCCAACCAGGTGCGTCTTGTCCTTGACAATCGCTGCCGCCGCCGTCACACGCGGGTGCTTCATCATGCGGCTGCAACCTCGTCCAGCTCAATGCGGTATCCCTTGAGCTTGACCTGGTCGTCGCGGCGTCCAATGATCTCGAAGCGGCCGTCGGGAAGCATGCGTCCGAGATCGCCCGTCTTGAACATGCGGCTGCCACACTTGGCTGCAAACTCGCCGCTTGCAAACGGATCGGCCAGGAACTTGTCGGCCGTCATCTCGGGAAGGTTGATGTATCCAGGCGACACGCCAATGCCGCCAATGAACATCTCGCCCATCACACCAGCAGGAACACGGCGCATCTGCTCGTCAAGGATGTACGACGCCATGTTCGGGAGAGGGCCGCCGATTGTCACATCTGCAGTTGGTGAAAGAATCGCTGCATGTGAGATGAGTGTGATCTCCGTCGGTCCATAGAAGTTGGCGAGCTGCGCTTCTTGCGACCACAGATCCTTGAGCTTCGCGGGACACGATTCGCCACTGACGGTCAGCGTCTTGATGTTTGGGAACTGCGAAGGCGAGCCGAGATGCGATAGACCGGTTGGCGTGATGATGAGTGCGTCGACTGACGCTGCTGTCTTGAACGCGTCCTCTTCGCGGAGCACAAGAGTGCAGCCGTGGGTCAAAGCAGACCAGGTCTCGCGTTGGCAGGCGTCGAAGCCGATGGCCATGAACTGCGCAACTCGGTATCCAGGCTGCAATCCCATCAGCCGAGCGGTGAATGCGACGACGTTGACAACACCGGCGTGCGGCACTGGCACTCCCTTGGGATTGCCCGTCGAGCCTGATGTGTACACGATCATGAACACATCCGATCGAGATGCAGCGTGCTGCATGTCAGCCGATGCCTGGAATGCGACAACAGCCTTGGTTGATGCGGCGTCCTTGAGAGTATCGGCCGACACCATCACAACTCGCACGGTGGATGGCAGCTGCAGCTTGTCAATGTGCTCTTGTTCAGACTCGGTCGACAGCACAACCGTCACGCCGGCATCCGCGAGAATGAACCGGATGCGCTCGGCTGGGAACTTGGAGTCGAGCGGCACAATCGTCGCGCCGGTCTTGAGCACAGCGAGCAGTGCAAGCGGGAACTCGAGGCATCGCTGCATGATCACTCCGACGCGCGAGCCAACGCCAATGCCGCCAAGTGCGACGACCTGGTTGGCAAGCAGAGTGCCGCACTTGTCCATCGCGCCATACGTGATCGACTGGTCGCCGTACTCGACGGCCGTCCAGTCGGGATGCTCGGCAGCGACTGCCTCGAAGCCGTGGTGCACTGCCTCGTATGGCAGATCCACAAGCGGTCCGAAGCTGTGTGCGTCGAGCAGCTGCTGCTCTGTGACCGTCAATTTGTCCAAGTCTGCAACCCTCAGCTTGTCCATCGCAAAATCGCCCGCAAGCTGCTCGAGAATCGAAGTGAACTTGCGGATCATTGACCGTGCCACGGTGGCGTCGACTTGATGTGCCGCATACTTGCATGTCGTCCTGAGCTTGTTTCCGTCTTGCTCAATCGCAATTGTCAGAGGGTAGTCGACAAACTCTTGGAAATTCACGCCCTCGAAGCTGAATGGCAGCTGTACACCGTCAATGTCGCCCGTAGGATAGTTCTCAAACACCATGATCGTGTCAAACAGCTTGTCCGTCGTTGGAACGCCTGACCAGCGCTGCACGTCCACAAGCGAGCAGTGCGAATGCGTCATGGCATCCGCTGACAAGGACTGCATCGATGCAAGCAGCTGCGACGCCGTCATGTCGTCCGTGAGGCGTGCCGGCACAGGGATCGTGTTGATGAGCACACCAACCGTTTGGCCCAGACCGTCGATGCCGCCGTCGCGTCCCGACACAACTGAGCCAAACACGACGTGCTCGTTTCGTGTGTAGTGCCGCAATGTCATGGCCCAGGCGGCACGCAGCAGCGTCGACACCGTGACTCCCTGCGTCTTGCACACCTCATTGAGTCGTGCGAGCGTCACGGACTCCTCGAAGCGCTTGTACTTGGGACCAAGAAGTGCAGCAGCATCGGGTTTGGGAAGCGAGAGCTTGGACGTTTTGGCGACTTGCGACAGCGACTCGGTCCAGAACGCCTGGCTGGCTTCGCGAGACTGGCTGATCTGCCACTCGACATAGTCACGGAACGAGGCTCCCTCGGCAACCACCGGCTGTCCAATGCATGCTCGGATGAGGTTGCCTGTGACAATGGGCGATGACCATCCATCCGTGACAGAGTGGTGCTGCGTCCAGAATAGGCGGACACGGCCATCTGTGGCGTGTGGAATGTCGAGTGCATCGATGGCAGTCAGCACATGCCATCTCATATACATGCAGCGTCATCAAGGCAATCTACATCTCACCTGCAAGCGCGACGCTGTGGAATCTCTGGAACGACTTGCTTGCCATGCTGAAGCCGCGCTGACGGTCGGATGCAAGGAATGCGTTTGTCTTGGCATCAAGCGTCTGCGTCTCAACAGACCACGTGTCCGCATTGCGTGTCCACTCACTGTGGTCCGCCTTGCCAACAACCTGGATCAGACCACTGCTTGTCGAACAAACGCCGTGCGCAAGATCGGGAACTGTGCTGCAACTGCCCCAAACGCCTCCTGGAGCGTCGCAATGTCCAGATCGCCGCGGATGTCAAACACTGCCTGCACCACGTACTCGCTCGGGTCGCGCATCATCGCTGACAGGAATCCAAGCTGCAGCGGCGTGACCGGGTACATGTCGTCCACATCCACCGGTCGCAGTCCAAGAACAGTGAGAGCCTCGGACTCTGCCTCGGCAAGCGCAGACTCGGACGGCAGCAACGGCATATCGGCAAGCACGCGACCGCCGATCGTGCAGAATCTGTGCAGTGCGCAACAATGCGCTGCATCCACACTGACCACTGCGACATCCATGAATCGAGCATCTCTGCCGTCATCATGAAGTCTTCGGATGTCACAGCCAACACAAGCTGTGATCCCTCGTGGAAACAGTTCATGCCCACGGGGTGGAATTGCTTGTCATCCGGGTTGACGGACAGTTTTGGCCAAACGACGTGTCCATGGCAAAGAACGCATCGTCGCCCTCGAGCGACTGGAACCGGCCGAGGTAGTTGAACGATACGCGATGGCCGGCATGCGACTGGACGGCTGCCGTGGCGTCGCTGGATGGCGCAAGGTGCTTGATGGCGCCATACGACAGTCCCTTGTGCGGCACACTGCGCAGCTTGTGCTTGACCTGCCGCAGCACATCGCCAATGTGCGACTCGCGAGACGCGGTGAACATGGCCGGGTAGACCGTCGTGAACCAGCCGACCGTGTTGGTGACGTCGAGACCATCAGTCCATGGCTCGCGTCCGTGGCCCTCGAGATCGATGCACAGCTGGTGGATGCCGTTGCTGTCCGCCGACGACCGCACATCGGCCAGTGCGAATGTGAGCGCAGCAAGGACAATGTCCTGGATGTTGGTGCCATACGGCATGTTGGCGGCATCCAGTGGCTGGTGACCGATGCATCCACGACCCGGACTGCTGTGGACCTTGGATGCCACGGAAGCACCATCGGCAGACGCCACATCGGGCTGCTTGCCAAAGCCGTCGTCGCGACCCATGAATGCGTCCCACTTGGCAATGCTGGCGGCATCCAGCTGGGCCGCAAACTCGGTCTGCTGCTCCGACCACGTCCTTGAACGAGAGCGTCTTGGGCGGCAGCGGGCCGCCAGTCAGCAGCGTCTGCAGGTCGTCCAGCAGGATGCGCCACGAACGAGATCCACGACAAGATGGTGTGCTGTGAACAGCAGACGCTGCGTGCCGTCGGAAGACCAAACAGCGATGCTGCAAAGACGGGGCCGTCTGTGATGGAAAGCGACTGCTGCACGCTGCGCACGGCAGCTTCGAGATCGTCGACAGATGCGAGCGTCACAAACGGCACAGCGACGGCGGGAATGGCGTCGGGTGCGAGAATGTGCTGCGACCAAGCCACGGTGCCAGATACATCATCTACCGGTGCGCGTGTATCGTGTGCGGAACACGTCGTGGTGTGTGACAAGGCAGCGATGGCCGAGCGCAGAGACGCAGCGTCGAGAGAACGCGCGGCTTGACAACAAAGCCTTGGTTGAAGTGGTTGATGTCCAGCCACGAGTGGTTGAAGAACTTGTGCTGGATGGGGGTCAACGGACCGAGCCAGAGACTGGCGCAAACAGCCGTGCGGCATCAACAGTGGCAACAACTTGGAGGCGGCAGTGATCGACGACAGCCGAGACAGCTTGAAGATCTGGGCTGTGGTGACAGCGAACCGGCGGTCTTGGCCTTGGCAACAAGACGAATGGCCGAGATCGAGTCGCCACCGAGTGCAAAGAACGACGTGTTACGGCCATCGACTCGACTGGCACACCAAGCACATCGGCCCACACGGCGCCATGCGCATCTCGGCATCGGTCGACAGGCTCTCGACGACAATCACAACGTCCATGGCGGCGAGTGCCTTCTTGTCCGTCTTGCCGTTGGCGTTGGTCGGCATGGCGTCCAGTCCCACAAACACAGCGGCACCATGTACGCTGGCAGGTGCTCTGACACCACATCGCGCAGCTCGTCGGCTCAATGTCGGCGGTGTCACGAATCCAACCAGGTGCGTCTTGTCCTTGACAATCGCTGCGGCTGCCGTCACACGCGGGTGCTTCATCAGTGCGGCTGCAACCTCGTCCAGCTCAATGCGGTATCCCTTGAGCTTGACCTGGTCGTCGCGACGTCCAATGATCTCGAAGCGGCCGTCGGGAAGCATGCGTCCGAGATCGCCCGTCTTGAACATGCGGCTGCCGCACTTGGCTGCAAACTCGCCGCTCGCAAACGGATCAGCCAGGAACTTGTCGGCCGTCATCTCGGGAAGGTTGATGTATCCAGGCGACACACCAATGCCGCCAATGAACATCTCGCCCATCACACCAGCAGGAACACGGCGCATCTGCTCGTCCAGGATGTAGCACGAGGCATTGTCGATGGCAGATCCGATTGTGATGTCATCGCCAACAGTGAGCTTGGCTGCGTGCGACATGATCGAGATCTCAGTTGGTCCGTATTCGTTCGTGAACGTGACCTTGGAAGTCCACAGATCCTTGAGCTCCTTGGGACACGCCTCGCCAACGACATCACCATCAGACGAGGGAAGTTGGACGGATCGCCAAGCTGCGATAGACCGGTTGGTGTGATGATGATGGCGTCGACCTTGGCAATGGTTGCGAAGCATCATCCTCACGGAGTACAAGCGTGCCGCCATTGCAGAGCGCTGTCCAGATCTCGCACTGGCAGCCATCGAATCCGACTGGCCATGAACTGCGCCATTCGCATGCCAGGTGTGCATCCGAATCGCTGGTTGCAGTTGCTGACGATGTTGACGGCACCACCATGCGGCACTGGCACGCCCTTGGGGTTGCCCGTCGAGCCTGACGTGTACACGATCATGAACACATCCGATCGAGATGCAGCGTGCTGCATGTCAGCCGATGCCTGGAATGCGACGGTGTCCTTGGCTGATGCGGCTGTCTGGAGAGCATCGGCTGACACCATCACCACTCGCACGGTGGATGGCAGCTGCAGCTTGTCAATGTGCTCTTGTTCAGACTCGGTCGACAGCACAACCGTCACGCCGGCATCGGCGAGAATGAACCGGATGCGCTCGGCTGGGAACTTGGAGTCGAGCGGCACAATCGTCGCGCCGGTCTTGAGCACAGCGAGCAGTGCAAGCGGGAACTCGAGGCATCGCTGCATGATCACTGCGATACGCGAGCCAACGCCAATGCCGCCAAGTGCGACGATCTGGTTGGCAAGCAGAGTGCCGCACTTGTCCATCGCGCCATACGTGATCGACTCGTCGCCGTACTCGACGGCCGTCCAGTCGGGATGCTCCACTGCGCGTGCCTCGAAGCCGTGGTGCACTGCCTCGTATGGCAGATCCACGAGTGGTCCGAAGCTGTGTGCATCGAGCAGCTGTGTCTGCGAAGGCGACAGATCCCACAGCGACTCGGTCGACGACTTGGACGCAAGTGCGGCTGCAAGCTGGCCGACCGTGAAGTCAAACTCGGCCAGGATCGACGACGCCTGCGTGTGCGACAGCTGTCCAAAGTCACGCTTCGCCGTCCATGTGAAGCCGTCAGAGTGCGGGAACAGGATCAGCTCAAAGTCGTACGCATATGAGCGCGACGATGCTTGTGATCCAAGTCTGTCGAACGGCAGCTGGGCACCGGCTTCACCAGACAGACGGTCGTCCTCTGGCAGGTTCTCAAACACAAACAGTGTCTGGAACAGCTTGGCGTCCGATGCGAGACCACTCCACTTCTGCACGTCGATCAGACCCGTGTGCGAGTGTGGCAGCATCTGTCCGTGGTCAGACTGCACGGCACGCAGGACATTGGCTGCATCAGTGCCATCCGAGTCGATGCGCACTCTGCACGGCACGGTGTTGATCATGGCTCCAACAATGCTACAGTCAGGGATGCATGTGCGAGTGTCAGTCATCAGCCATGCACACTCAGCCAACCCACAAGCAGCAACAACACCATGCAACTCACCGATCGGCACCAGCAACAGGGATCTCACGGCCAGACAGCACCTGGCCAAACACGACATCGCTGGATCGAGTGTACTTGCGCAGCGTCATGGCCCATGCCGCCTTGAGGAACACGGCGACCGTCACGCCTGCCGCTTTGCACGCCGCCTGCATCTGCGGCATCGGCAGACTGCACTCGAGCGACAGCGGCTTGTCCTCGGAGGCATCCTCAGAGTCCCACTTGCCAAGCGACAGTGGCTCGGCTGGTGCAACGCCAGCAAGGTACTCGCGCCAGAACGACTCGGTGGCGGCTGCATCCTGTGCGGCGATGTAGTCCACCACAGACCGGAATGCGGGTCGCTCCTCGAGTGCGTGGCCGCCATATGCTGCAAGCAGATCTCCCACGATCATCGGCAGTGACCAGCCGTCGTACAGCGTGTGGTGAATCGTGAGCACAACAACAGGGTGCGAGTCGGCCGTGTGGGTCAGCAGCGACAGGCGGATCCAGTGCTTGTCGCCGACCGTGAAGCCACGAGCCTTGTCTTGGCCGAGGAACGCGGCAATGTCCATGTCGGCTGTGAGAGTGACACGCTCGAGTGCAACATCACGCTCGTCGATCTGCGGCCGCACAACCTGCACAATGCCGGCAGTCGATGTCGGCACAAACGATGTGCGCAGGATGGCGTGGTGCTGCACAAGCGTGCGGAATGCCGCCTCGAGTGCATCCACATCGATCGCCTGCGTGGCTTGCAGTGGCAGCTGGTTGATATACGCCGATGCGTTCTGGATCGTCGCTGCAACCATGCCAGACTGCAGCGGCGTGGCGGGGAATGCGTCCATGGTCGATGCATCCACTCCGAGTCGGTCGGTCCACTCGGCTGCAATCTCATCGAGCGTGTCCTGCGAGAGAGTGGCAGCCGGCCACACTGGCGTGCTGTCAGAGCCAGAGTCGCCAGACGAGGCTGCCTTGTCGGCGAGTGCGGCTGAGCGTGACAGCGTCTGTGTCTTGAACAGCTGCGGCACCGTGATCGGCAGACCCGCACGCTGGCAGGCTGTCGCCGTCTTGATGGCCGAGATCGAGTCGCCACCGAGTGCAAAGAACGACGTGTTGCGACCAATCGACTCGACTGGCACACCAAGCACATCGGCCCACACGGCTGCCATGCGCATCTCGGCATCGCTCGACAGGCTCTCGACGACAATCACAACGTCCATGGCGGCGAGTGCCTTCTTGTCCGCCTGTCATTCATCCCAAACCGCCATCATCAATCGCATGTGTCAGCGTCATCTTCCTCTTCATCATCACTCAAATGACCGCTTCCATCGCCTGCTCACCTTGCCGTTGACGTTCATCGGCATCGTCTCCAACAGCACAATCGCGGACGGCACCATGTACTGCGGCAGCGTTCCGTGTGCGTGCTCAAGCACAGCCTCAACAGCAACACTCGTCGGCGTCACAAACGCAACAATCGCTCCATCGCGCACCATCGTCACAACGCCTTGCACTCCTGCACACTGCTGCAGCACCTTGGACACCTCCTCAAGCTCAATGCGGTATCCCTTGACCTTGACTTGATCGTCGCTGCGGCCGAGATACTCGACCTGGCCGTCGGCGTTCCATCGTCCAATGTCGCCCGTGTCGTACATGCGTGTGTCTGGCTGGCTGATGTCCGCCACAAACTTCTCGGCTGTCAAGTCGGGACGGTTCAAGTATCCGCGCGCAATGCCAACACCGCCAATGAACAGGCGGCCCTTGATGCCGACGGGGACTGCGCAGCTGGTCGTCAAGCACGTAGATGCGCGTGTTGGCAAGCGGCTTGCCGAGCGTCACATGCGATCCTGGCAGCAGCTGCGATGTCGCTGTTGCGAGAATCGTAATCTCAGTCGGTCCATAGTCCGAGTACAGCTTGACATGCTTTGCCCACAGATCAACGAGCGGCTGTGGAGATGCCTCAGCGCCAAGAAGAATGACTTGCAGGTTCGGATAGTCGAGTGGCGCAATCTGCTGCAGACCACTTGGCGAGATCGAAAGCACGTTGGCTTTTGCGATCATGTCCAGGATAGACTCCTTGGCGAACAGGAGCAGAGTCGCTCCGGTCGTAAGCGCAGAGAACACTTCTTGGAGACAGGCATCGAATCCGACTGTGTATGTCTGCGACATGTTGATGCCGGTGCCAGATGACTGAAAAGTGGATGATGGACAATGCGCTCGTAGACGCCGCCATGCTCGATCAGCACTCCCTTGGGCAGTCCGGTCGTGCCTGATGTGAAGATGGTGTATGCGAGTGCATCGGCCGTGGCAATCTCGGCTGCCTTGGTGGTCGGCAGATCCGAGGGAAGAGCGTCCAGCTGGAACACAAGTCCGCCGTACGTCGATGGCACGGCGTGTGCTGCTGCTGCCGTCGTGAGCACATGGCCCACATTGCACGACTCGAGCATGTAGCTGATCCGGTCGGCTGGCGTGGATGCCTCGATGGGGACGAATGCAGCGCCAGACTTGAGCACGCCGAGCAGTCCAACAACAAACTCGATCGATCGCGTCACAATGAGCGCAACAGACGTCTCGCGAGTGGCGCCGTGCGACTGCAGCAGATGAGCGACCTGGTTGGCGCGTGCATCCAGCTGTGCGTATGTGACGGTCGAGGTGCCGTCATCCAGTGCAACAGCATCGGCGTTGAGAGCAGCGCACGCCTCGATCGCGTTGTGGACAAGATCGTATGTGTGCGGCATGGTCGGTCCGTGAGCAAACTCGGCAAGTGTTTGCAACTGGGCAGGCGACAGATCCCACAGCGACTCGATCGTCGATGTGGATGCGACTGCAGATGCAAGCTGGCCGACCGTAAAGTCAAACTCGGCCAGGATCGACGACGCCTGTGTGTGCGACATATCCTGAGGGTTGAACATCACATTCATGAACACGCGTGAGGTGCTTGGCTCGATGTAGACTTCGATCGAGTTGGCCGGTGTGTGGTAGTGCGTCCCAGCGACTTTGGCTCAAACGCATCAGACGATCCACGATCAGGCAGGTTCTGGACAACAACGAGACTGTTGAAGACCTTGGCGCGTGCAGAGAGATTGGCCCACTTGGACAGATCAAGGACGTTGGTTTGCGAGAACGGCAGGCAGCGCGAGTGGTCTTGCAGCATCGACTGGAGAAGAGCAATCAGATCGTTGTTGCCGTCGCCAAGGCTGGAAAAGTCGACTCTGCACGGCATGGCGTTCATGAGCGGGCCGATGATACTGCGAGAATGGCAATGGTGTCAGTGTCTATAGGCGAGCGGCTGTCAGGCTGCCAGAGAAGAATAGAACAAGAGACTCACCGATCGGCACCAGCAACAGGGAATGTCACGGCCAGACGTGATCTGGCCAAACACGACATCGCTGGATCGCGTGTACTTGCGCAGCGTCATGGCCCATGCCGCCTTGAGGAACACGGCGACCGTGACGCCTGCCGCTTTGCACGCCGCCTGCATCTGCGGCATCGGCAGGCTGCACTCGAGCGACAGCGGCTTGTCCTCGGAGGCATCCTCAGAGTCCCACTTGCCAAGCGACAGTGGCTCGGCTGGTGCAACGCCAGCAAGGTACTCGCGCCAGAACGACTCGGTGGCGGCTGCATCCTGTGCGGCGATGTAGTCCACCACAGATCGGAAGGCGGGTCGCTCCTCGAGTGCGTGGCCGCCATATGCTGCAAGCAGTCTCCCATGATCATCGGCAGTGACCAGCCGTCGTACAGCGTGTGGTGAATCGTGAGCACAACAACAGGGTGCGAGTCGGCCGTGTGGGTCAGCAGCGACAGGCGGATCCAGTGCTTGTCGCCGACGTGAAGCCACGAGCCTTGTCTTGGCCGAGGAACGCGGCAATGTCCATGTCGGCTGTGAGAGTGACACGCTCGAGTGCAACATCACGCTCGTCGATCTGCGGCCGCACAACCTGCACAATGCCGGCAGTCGATGTCGGCACAAACGATGTGCGCAGGATGGCGTGGTGCTGCACAAGCGTGCGGAATGCCGCCTCGAGTGCATCCACGTCGATCGCCTGCGTGGCTTGCAGTGGCAGCTGGTTGATATACGCCGATGCGTTCTGGATCGTCGCTGCAACCATGCCAGACTGCAGCGGCGTGGCGGGAATGCGTCCATGGTCGATGCATCCACTCCGAGTCGGTCGGTCCACTCGGCTGCAATCTCATCGAGCGTGTCCTGCGAGAGAGTGGCAGCCGGCCACACTGGCGTGCTGTCAGAGCCAGAGTCGCCAGCCGAGGCTGCCTTGTCGGCGAGTGCGGCTGAGCGTGACAGCGTCTGTGTCTTGAACAGCTGCGGCACCGTGATCGGCAGACCCGCACGCTGGCAGGCTGTCGCCGTCTTGATGGCCGAGATCGAGTCGCCACCGAGTGCAAAGAACGACGTGTTGCGGCCAATCGACTCGACGGCACACCAAGCACATCGGCCCACACGGCTGCCATGCGCATCTCGGCATCGCTCGACAGGCTCTCGACGACAATCACAACGTCCATGGCGGCGAGTGCCTTCTTGTCCGTCTTGCCGTTGGCGTTGGTCGGCATGGCGTCCAGTCCCACAAACACGGCCGGCACCATGTACGCTGGCAGGTGCTCGACACCACATCGCGCAGCTCGTCGGCGTCAATGTCGGCGGTGTCACAAAGCCAACCAGGTGCGTCTTGTCCTTGACAATCGCTGCCGCCGCCGTCACACGCGGGTGCTTCATCAGTGCGGCTGCAACCTCGTCCAGCTCAATGCGGTATCCCTTGAGCTTGACCTGGTCGTCGCGGCGTCCAATGATCTCGAAGCGGCCGTCGGGAAGCATGCGTCCGAGATCGCCCGTCTTGAACATGCGGCTGCCACACTTGGCTGCAAACTCGCCGCTCGCAAACGGATCGGCCAGGAACTTGTCGGCCGTCATCTCGGGAAGGTTGATGTATCCAGGCGACACGCCAATGCCGCCAATGAACATCTCGCCCATCACACCAGCAGGCACGCGACGCATCTGCTCGTCAAGGATGTACGACGTCATGTTTGGCTCCAATGGCCCGACCGTCACGCAGTCCTTGATCAATGAGAGCAGCGTGTGAGACAAACGTCTCCGACGGTCCGTATGCGTTGTGAACGTGACTTGGACGCCCACAGATCCTTGAGCTCCCTGGGCAGACTTCGCCGCGACGGTAACGCTCTTGAGTCGGGGATAGTCGGCGGGGTTCCAAGCTGAGCGAGACCCGTGGGTGTGATCATCAAGACGTCGACGTGGCAACAGTGGCGAACGCGTCCTCTTCGCGGAGCACAAGAGTGCAGCCGTGGCACAGCGATCCCCAACTTCCCACTGGCACATGTCGAATCCAATGGCCATGAACTGCATGACACGGGCACCAGGCACGCATCCGACATTTGCTGATGTTAAGGCGACGATGTTGAGCATGCCACCGTGTGTCACTGGCACGCCCTTGGGGTTGCCCGTCGAGCCTGACGTGTACACGATCATGAACACATCCGATCGAGATGCAGCGTGCTGCTTGTCAGCCGATGCCTGGAATGCGACACAGCCTTGGTTGATGCGGCTGCCTGGAGAGCATCGGCTGACACCATCACAACTCGCACGGTGGATGGCAGCTGCAGCTTGTCAATGTGCTCTTGTTCAGACTCGGTCGACAGCACAACCGTCACGCCGGCATCGGCGAGAATGAACCGGATGCGCTCGGCTGGGAACTTGGAGTCGAGCGGCACAATCGTCGCGCCAGTCTTGAGCACAGCGAGCAGTGCAAGCGGGAACTCGAGGCATCGCTGCATGATCACTGCGACGCGCGAGCCAACGCCAATGCCGCCAAGTGCGACGATCTGGTTGGCAAGCAGAGTGCCGCACTTGTCCATTCGCCATACGTGATCGACTCGTCGCCGTACTCGACGGCCGTCCAGTCGGGATGCTCCACTGCGCGTGCCTCGAAGCCGTGGTGCACTGCCTCGTATGGCAGATCCACGAGTGGTCCGAAGCTGTGTGCATCGAGCAGCTGCATCTGAGCAGGCGACAGATCCCACAGCGACTCGATCGACGACTTGGATGCAAGTGCGGCTGCAAGCTGGCCGACCGTGAAGTCAAACTCGGCCAGGATCGACGACGCCTGCGTGTGCGACAGCTGTCAAAGTCGTACAGTGCCGTCAGGCTGATGCCAGTGCACTCGGGAACAGGATCAGCTCAAAGTCGTATGCAAGAGCGGACGATGCTTTGACGCAAGTTGTGAACGGCAGCTGGGCAGCAGCATCGCCTGACAGACGGTCGTCCTCTGGCAGGTTCTCAAACACAAACAGTGTCTGGAACAGCTTGGCGTCCGATGCGAGACCGCTCCACTTGTGCACGTCGATCAGACCCGTGTGCGAGTGTGGCAGCATCTGTCCGTGGTCCGCCTGGATGCACGCAGGACATCGGCCGCATCAGTGCCATCCGAGTCGATGCGCACTCTGCACGGCACGGTGTTGATCATGGCTCCAACAATGCTGCAGTCAGGGATGCATGTGCGAGTGTCAGTCATCAGCCATGCACACACCAACCACAAGCAGCAACAACAGCATGCGACTTACCGTCGGCACCAGCAACGGGGATCTCGCGGCCAGACAGCACCTGGCCAAACACGACATCGCTGGATCGCGTGTACTTGCGCAGCGTCATGGCCCATGCCGCCTTGAGGAACACGGCGCCGTGACGCCTGCCGCCTTGCACGCCGCCTGCATCTGCGGCATCGGCAGGCTGCACTCGAGCGACAGCGGCTTGTCCTCGGAGGCATCCTCAGAGTCCCACTTGCCAAGCGACAGTGGCTCGGCTGGTGCAACACCGGCAAGGTACTCGCGCCAGAACGACTCGGTTGGGGCTGCATCCTGTGCGGCGATGTAGTCCACCACAGACCGGAATGCGGGTCGCTCCTCGAGTGCGTGGCCGCCATACGCTGCAAGCAGGTCTCCCATGATCATCGGCATCGACCAGCCGTCGTACAGCGTGTGGTGGATCGTGAGCACAACAACAGGGTGCGAGTCGGCCGTGTGGGTCAGCAGCGACAGGCGGATCCAGTGCTTGTCGCCGACGGCAAAGCCACGAGCCTTGTCTTGGTCGAGGAACGCGGCAATGTCCATGTCGGCTGTGAGAGTGACACGCTCGAGTGCAACATCACGCTCGTCGATCTGCGGCCGCACAACCTGCACAATGCCGCCAGTCGATGTCGGCACAAACGATGTGCGCAGGATGGCGTGGTGCTGCACAAGCGTGCGGAATGCCGCCTCGAGTGCAGCCACATCGATCGCCTGCGTGGCTTGCAGTGGCACTGGTTGATATACGCCGATGCATCCTGGATCGTGGCTGCAACCATGCCAGACTGCAGTGGCGTGGCAGGGAATGCGTCCATGGTCGATGCATCCATCCGAGTCGGTCGGTCCAGTCGGCGCAATCTCATCGAGCGTGTCCTGGAGAGAGTGGCAGCCGGCCACACTGGCGTGCTGTCAGAGCCAGAGTCGCCAGACGAGGCTGCCTTGTCGGCGAGTGCGGCTGAGCGTGACAGCGTCTGTGTCTTGAACAGCTGCGGCACCGTGATCGGCAGACCCGCACGCTGGCATGCTGTCGCTGTCTTGATGGCCGAGATCGAGTCGCCACCGAGTGCAAAGAACGACGTGTTGCGGCCAATCGACTCGACTGGCACGCCAAGCACATCGGCCCACACGGCTGCCATGCGCATCTCGGCATCGCTCGACAGGCTCTCGACGACAATCACAACGTCCATGGCGGCGAGTGCCTTCTTGTCCGTCTTGCCGTTGGCGTTGGTCGGCATGGCGTCCAGTCCCACAAACACGGCCGGCACCATGTACGCTGGCAGGTGCTCGACACCACATCGCGCAGCTCGTCGGCGTCAATGTCGGCCGGTGTCACAAAGCCAACCAGGTGCGTCTTGTCCTTGACGATCGCTGCCGGCCGCCGTCACACGCGGGTGCTTCATCAGTGCGGCTGCAACCTCGTCCAGCTCAATGCGGTATCCCTTGAGCTTGACCTGGTCGTCGCGGCGTCCAATGATCTCGAAGCGGCCGTCGGGAAGCATGCGTCCGAGATCGCCCGTCTTGAACATGCGGCTGCCACACTTGGCTGCAAACTCGCCGCTCGCAAACGGATCGGCCAGGAACTTGTCGGCCGTCATCTCGGGAAGGTTGATGTATCCAGGCGACACGCCAATGCCGCCAATGAACATCTCGCCCATCACACCAGCAGGCACGCGGCGCATCTGCTCGTCAAGGATGTAGCAGAACGTTCGAACGGGCCACCGAGTGAATGTCGGATACGTGTCCATCGGATGGATATGAGAATGATCGAGATTCCGTGGTCCGTATGCGTTGTGGAAGTCACAAACGGCACCACAGATCCTTGAGCTCCTTGGGACAAGCTTCGCCGCCAACGGTGATTGTCTTCAGGTTCGGGAACTGGCGGGGATCCGAGATGGCAAGACCGGTGGCGTGATGAGATGGGTTGACCATTGCCAAACTCGAGCGTATCGTTCCTCGGAGCACAAGAGTGCGCCATTGTTCAGAGCGGACCATGTCTCCCATTGGCAGCCGTCGAATCCGACTGCCATGAACTGCGCCATTCGCATGCCTGGTGTGCATCCGAATCGCTGGTTGCAGTTGCTGACGATGTTGATGGCACCAGCATGCGGCACTGGGACCCCTTGGGGTTGCCCGTCGAGCCTGACGTGTACACGATCATGAACACATCCGATCGAGATGCGGCGTGCTGCATGTCAGCCGATGCCTGGAATGCGACAACAGCCTTGGTTGATGCGGCTGTCTGAGAGCATCGGCCGACACCATCACAACTCGCACGGTGGATGGCAGCTGCAGCTGTCAATGTGCTCTTGTTCAGACTCGGTCGACAGCACAACCGTCACGCCGGCATCGGCGAGAATGAACCGGATGCGCTCGGCTGGGAACTTGGAGTCGAGCGGCACAATCGTCGCGCCAGTCTTGAGCACAGCGAGCAGTGCAAGCGGGAACTCGAGGCATCGCTGCATGATCACTGCGACGCGCGAGCCAACGCCAATGCCGCCAAGTGCGACGATCTGGTTGGCAAGCAGAGTGCCGCACTTGTCCATCGCGCCATACGTGATCGACTCGTCGCCGTACTCGACGGCCGTCCAGTCGGGATGCTCGGCAGCGACTGCCTCGAAGCCGTGGTGCACTGCCTCGTATGGCAGATCCACGAGTGGTCCGAAGCTGTGTGCATCGAGCAGCTGTGTCTGGGCAAGGGACAGATCCCACAGCGGCTCGATCGACGACTTGGATGCAAGTGCGGCTGCAAGCTGGCCGACCGTGAAGTCAAACTCGGCCAGGATCGACGATGCCTGCGTGTGCGACAGCTGTGCAAAGTCACGCTTCGCCGTCCATGTGAAGCCGTCAGAGTGCGGGAACAGGATCAGCTCAAAGCGTACGCGAGCGAGCGGATGCTGCTTTGATCGAAGCTGTTGAACGGCAGCTGGGCAGCAGCATCGCCTGACAGACGGTCGTCCTCTGGCAGGTTCTCAAACACAAACAGTGTCTGGAACACCTGGCGTCCGATGCGAGACCACTCCACTTCTGCATGTCGATCAGACCCGTGTGCGAGTGTGGCAGCATCTGTCCGTGGTCAGACTGCACAGCACGCAGACATCGGCCGCATCAGTGCCATCCGAGTCGATGCGCACTCTGCACGGCACGGTGTTGATCATGGCTCCAACAATGCTGCAGTCAGGGATGCATGTGCGAGTGTCAGTCATCAGCCATACACACACCAACAACAAGCAGCAACAACAGCATGCGACTTACCGGTCGGCACCAGCAACGGGGATCTCACGGCCAGACAGCACCTGGCCAAACACGACATCGCTGGATCGCGTGTACTTGCGCAGCGTCATGGCCCATGCCGCCTTGAGGAACACGGCGGCTGTGACGCCTGCCGCCTTGCATGCCGCCTGCATCTGCGGCATCGGCAGGCTGCACTCGAGCGACAGCGGCTTGTCCTCGGAGGCATCCTCAGAGTCCCACTTGCCAGCGACAGTGGCTCGGCTGGTGCAACACCGGCAAGGTACTCGCGCCAGAACGACTCGGTTGTGGCTGCATCCTGTGCGGTGATGTAGTCCACCACAGACCGGAATGCGGGTCGCTCCTCGAGTGCGTGGCCGCCATACGCGGCAAGCAGGTCTCCCATGATCATCGGCATCGACCAGCCGTCGTACAGCGTGTGGTGGATCGTGAGCACAACAACAGGGTGCGAGTCGGCCGTGTGGGTCAGCAGCGACAGGCGGATCCAGTGCTTGTCGCCGACGGCAAAGCCACGAGTCTTGTCTTGGTCGAGGAACGCGGCAATGTCCATGCTGGCTGTGAGAGTGACACGCTCGAGTGCAACATCGCGCTCGTCGATCTGCGGCCGCACAACCTGCACAATGCCGCCAGTCGATGTCGGCACAAACGATGTGCGCAGGATGGCGTGGTGCTGCACAAGCGTGCGGAATGCCGCCTCGAGAGCAGCCACATCGATCGCCTGTGTGGCTTGCAGTGGCACCTGGTTGATATACGCCGATGCATCCTGGATCGTGGCTGCAACCATGCCAGACTGCAGTGGCGTGGCAGGGAATGCGTCCATGGTCGATGCATCCAGTCCGAGTCGGTCGGTCCAGTCGGCAGCAATCTCATCGAGCGTGTCCTGAGAGAGAGTGGCAGCCGGCCACACTGGTGTGCTGTCAGAGCCAGAGTCGCCAGCCGAGGCTGCCTTGTCGGCGAGTGCGGCTGAGCGTGACAGCGTCTGTGTCTTGAACAGCTGCGGCACCGTGATCGGCAGACCCGCACGCTGGCATGCTGTCGCTGTCTTGATGGCCGAGATCGAGTCGCCACCGAGTGCAAAGAACGACGTGTTGCGGCCAATCGACTCGACTGGCACACCAAGCACATCGGCCCACACGGCTGCCATGCGCATCTCGGCATCGCTCGACAGGCTCTCGACGACAATCACAACGTCCATGGCGGCGAGTGCCTTCTTGTCCGTCTTGCCGTTGGCGTTGGTTGGCATGGCGTCCAGTCCCACAAACACGGCCGGCACCATGTACGCTGGCAGGTGCTCGGACACCACATCGCGCAGCTCGTCGGCATCAATGTCGGCTGGTGTCACAAGCCAACCAGGTGCGTCTTGTCCTTGACGATCGCTGCCGCCGCCGTCACACGCGGGTGCTTCATCAGTGCGGCTGCAACCTCGTCCAGCTCAATGCGGTATCCCTTGAGCTTGACCTGGTCGTCGCGGCGTCCAATGATCTCGAAGCGGCCGTCGGGAAGCATGCGTCCGAGATCGCCCGTCTTGAACATGCGGCTGCCACACTTGGCTGCAAACTCGCCGCTCGCAAACGGATCGGCCAGGAACTTGTCGGCCGTCATCTCGGGAAGGTTGATGTATCCAGGCGACACGCCAATGCCGCCAATCAACATCTCGCCCATCACACCAGCAGGCACGCGGCGCTCTGCTCGTCCAGGATGTAGCACGAGGCGTGTGATGGCAGACCCTATTGTGATGTCATCGCCAACAGCGAGCTTGGCGGCGTGCGACATGATCGAGATCTCAGACGGCCCATATGCATTCGTGAAGTGACATTGGACGACCACAGATCCTTGAGCTCTTTGGGACACGCCTCACCGGCAACGCTCACAAACTTTAGACCAGGGAAGTTGGACGGATCGCCAAGCTGCGATAGACCGGTTGGTGTGATGATGATGGCGTCGACCTTGGCAATGGTGGCGAATGCATCATCCTCTCGGAGCACAAGAGTGCCGCCATTGCAGAGCGCTGTCCAGATCTCGCACTGGCAGCCGTCGAATCCGATGGCCATGAACTGCGCCATTCGCATGCCTGGTGTGCATCCGAATCGCTGGTTGCAGTTGCTGACGATATTGATGGCACCTGCATGCGGCACTGGCACTCCCTTGGGAGCCCGTCGACCCTGACGTGTACACGATCATGAACACATCCGATCGAGATGCAGCGTGCTGCATGTCAGCCGATGCCTGGAATGCGACAACAGCCTTGGTTGATGTGCGGCTGCGAGATCGCCGACACCATCACAACTCGCACGGTGGATGGAAGCTGCAGCTGGTCGATGTGCTCTTGTTCAGACTCGGTCGACAGCACAACCGTCACGCCGGCATCGGCGAGAATGAACCGGATGCGCTCGGC
>JAHLKH010000295.1:0-23036 GCA_025526915.1 Entophlyctis helioformis | reverse complement strand
CGCGAGGGCTTCCTTAACATTCGTGTTAAGGCGGAGGACCAGTGGAAAACTGCGTTCTCCACCCAGTTTGGTCACTTTGAGTTCACGGTCATGCCTTTTGGGCTGACCAATGCTCCGGCTGTGTTTACACAGGCCATCCAGTCGACGCTCAATGAGCTGCTGGGCACGTGCGTCTCGGTGTACATGGATGACATCTACATCTACAGCGCGACGTACAAGGAGCATATCAAACACCTACGCACTGTTCTCAAGCTGCTACTGGAGGCTCAATTGTACATTAAGCCGTCCAAGTGCATGATCCTGCAGCAGGACATTGAGTTCTGCGGTCACGTGCTTTCGCCCACTGGTTATTCCATTGCGCCAAAGCACTTGCAGGACATGGCAGCAGCGCCACACATCTCAAACACAACCACTCTGGCAACTTGGCTTGGCAAGCTTGTGTGGTTAAAGTCATTCATTGGTGGGCCGAACCCTGCAAAGGCGTACGCCACCATGTGTCTGCCACTTTACAAGCTACTAGCCAAGAATGCCAAGTGGGAGTGGGGCCCTGCTCAAAAGCAGGCTGTGGAAGACCTGCGACAGGCAGTGCTGAAAGCGACCGAGCTGCGGTTCTTTGACCCGGCTCTGGAAACGCATGTCTACACTGATGCCAGCAACTACGTCATTGCCGGCTACCTGTCGCAGATCCACCCAGATGGCGAGAAGCTGGTGGCCTGCTGGTCACGTAAGCTTAGCCCAGCCGAGATGAACTATCCAACCCACGAACGCGAGTTGCTCGCCATCGTGGAGTTCTTCTCGCGTTTCCGTCATCTGCTGTCCAGTGTGCGCTCTGTCACGCACACTGACCACAAGGCGCTGGTCTGGTTGGCCACGCAGCCCCACCTGTCGGATCGGCAGGCTCGATGGGTCCTGTCTCTGCAGGAGTTTGATACATCCATCGAGTACGTGCCTGGCGAGCTCAACTCGCTGGCCGATCTGCTGTCCCGCGATCCCTCAAAGGCCCCTCTCTGCACAAACTGTCGCTCGCCTGTCCCGATCCGTGCTGCCAATCTGCGCACTGACTCTGACTGGGCGAAAGACGTGCGTGCGGCGTTGCCGGCCGACCCATTCGCCTCCAGACTGCCTGGCTGGAAGGCTGACCCGTCGTCAGCCACGCCGGCCGACCGCAAGGTCGTAGTGCACATGGAGTGCTTGGATGGTGCGTGGTGGTACAAGGGCAACCGCTTGTATGTGCCGCAGTCTCTGCGCGCGGATCTGCTCGCCCACTACCACGACTCTCCCTTCGGTGCGCACCAGGGACGTCAGCGGACCACCAGCCGCTTGTCGAACCGGTACTTCTGGCCCAGAATGTCTGAGGACATTGCTGCCTATGTCGCCTCATGCGACGTGTGCCAGCGCCACCGCACGCCCAACCACCGGCCTGACGGCCTGCTGCATCCACTCGCGATCCCGGACGACTGCTTCTCGAGCGTCGCCATGGACGTCATGTTCCTGCCCGCGGGCGGACAAGACGATGCGTTTGATGCTGCTCTGGTTGTGGTCGATCGCCTGTCCGGTCTCTGCGACGCGTTCCCGTGCCGCCGCTCGTCGTCGGCCCAGGAGCTGGCCGAGCTCTTCCTGACTCGCTGGGTCTGCTCGGGCAAGGGCTTCCCTGTCGACATCGTCTCGGACCGCGACGCCCGCTGGTTGTCGGCTTTCTGGTCGAGCCTCTGCACCGCTGCCCGGATCAAGCAGAACCTCAGCACGGCTCGCCACCAGCAGACTGACGGCTTGGCCGAACGCAGCATCCGCACCATCAAGGATGCGCTCGCCAAGGCGGCCGATTACCACGGCTCTGACTGGCCGCTGCTGCTCGGTCCCACCTGCTTTGGCCTCAACTGCGCGCCGTCTGCGTCGTCTGGCTTTGCACCCTTCTTCCTGGCGTTTGGCCGCCACCCGCGGTCCTTCCCGTCCGAGCCAGCCCTGGCACCATCTGCCGCGGCCCGCGACCTGCTGCTGGACATGGCTGCTGCTCGCGACTCGGCCATTCTGAATCGGCGCAAAGCCCAGGCAGCCATGGCCGTTCAGGCAAACAAGCGTCGCCGCCGTCACCCTGCGTACAAGGTCGGCGACATGGTGCTCCTCAATGCTGAGGGCATCTCCTGGCCGGCGGACTCGCACCGCCCGCCGCTCACGGCCGCCAAGTGGCTCGGCCCCTTTGCCATCACCAGCCTGGACTCTGGTGAATCTGGCCTCAACTACACGCTCGCGCTGCCTGCCTCGCTGCACCGCGTCCACAACGTGTTCCATGCCGACCGGATCTGCCCATACGTCGACCCTCTGTCTGCGCCCACCGGCCGCAAGGATGTGCCCTCCCGGCCGGACCCCGAGTACCACGCCGACGACGGCACGTCGGACAACTACGAGGTCGAGCGGATCGTTGACTCGCGCACTTATCGCGGCAAGATCGAGTATCTGGTCAAGTGGGTCGGTTATCCAGCCGACGACAACACATGGGTCCCAGCCGCCGACATGCGCAAGGCCCAGGACCTCGTCGAGGCGTTCCACGCTCGACCGACCAAAGCGCCTAAGGGCAAGGCGTCCAAACCGGTTCAGCCCACGCGCGCGGCTCCTGCTCCGGCTGCTCCTGCACCGGCTGCTCCTGCTCCCGCCGCGGCGCCCGCTCCCACGCAGCCCAAGGCATCCAAGCCCTCTCGCCGCAAGCGCACTGCGCCTGCTCCTGCACCAGTGGCCCCTGCTCCAGCGGCAGCCACGCCCGCGGCACCTGCTCCGGCTGACGAGCCGATCGCACCTGCTGCACCCGCATCTCCCTCTCTCTCTCCATCTTTCCCTCCTCTCCCTCCTCCCTCTTCTCCTCCTTCCTTCTCTCTCTCTTCTCTCCCCCCTCTCAACCATCCCGCCCCACCTCGCCGCTCTGAGCGCACGGTTCCCCGTCCTGTGTCCTATGCGTCCATCGTTGCCCGCACTTCTGCCTCTCGTGTGTGCAACGCCCCTGCATCCTCTTAGTCGCTGTTCATCCACTCTTCTTTCTTATGAGTGGCTGTCTACGCTGGGGGGAGTGTAACGGATGCTCGGTCGCGGTCACGTGATCCACGTGACCCACGTGACCGGACAGACATCGCCCGGCCGCGTCCCCCGCTCTGGTTGCCCCCGTTCTTGCAGTCGTCTGCCCGCCCTTCCTCGCGTGCATACTCACTGCCCCTGCAACCAGGTCCGTGCTTATGTCTCAATGAAGTCGTCTGCCCGCCCTTCCTCGCGTGCATACTCACTGCCCCTGCAACCAGCCGGCAAGTCTGCCTGGAGGCCCAGTGCTACAGGTATCCACCTGGCTGTGGATACTGGGTAATCGGGCCCTGCTGCCCCCGAGAAGTGCGGATAGAACACGCTCATCACATCAACATGAAGAATACCAGGGTTGCTTGGTGTGGCTGTGTTGGCATCGCTTGGATCTCGTGATGGCCATGCGCTGTCTAGCACAAGCCTCACGAACGTGGACACAAGCATACCGATCAAGAGTACACAGCTGCCGCCATGCTTCCCCAACCACGAAACAAGCCCAGGGAGCCCCATGTCGTGCAATTGTGTCTGCGATTGTGCGGTCTCGCCTGCGTGCCCGTGCCTGCGTATCCGTGTGTGACCGTTTGTTTGTTTGTTTGTGCGATTGTGCGATTGTGTGTGCTCGTGCGATCGTGCCTGCGAACGATTGTGTGTGCGGTCGTGGCCGTGCCTGTGTGCCTACGATCTTGCGCTCGTGCCTGTGTGCCTGCGATCCTGCGCTCGTGCCTGCGATCCTGCGATCCTGCGAGCAATCCTGCGTGTCCGTGCAGTCTTGCCTGCGATCCTGCCTGCGATCCTGCGTGCGATCCTGCCTGCGATCCTGCCTGCGATCCTGCGTGCGTGTCCGTGCGTGACCGTGCGTGACCGTGCGTGTCCGTGCGTGCCCGTGCCTGCGTGTGATCGTGCCCCGTGTGTGCCTGTGCGTCGAGTGATCTGGTGGTGCTTGTCTCTTACCTGTTAAGTGACCTGAGCAAAACTCTGCAAAGAGCAAACTCGCCTTTTATGGCTTGACCAAACAGCCAACCAATCAGAAGTCTAT
Source organism: Entophlyctis helioformis (assembly GCA_025526915.1). NCBI lineage: Eukaryota > Fungi > Chytridiomycota > Chytridiomycetes > Chytridiales > Chytriomycetaceae > Entophlyctis > Entophlyctis helioformis. The sequence goes on along the minus strand of JAHLKH010000295.1, from coordinate 18,940 downwards.
GAAAAGGCCCACAATGCCGCCTCTTCCACCAGTACAGCCATGTTTGTTGTGGATCTGGTGGCATGGATCTGTCACGAGGCGTGTGTTCTCATCCACGACCATGCACGTGCCGCTGACTGGCTGGCTGGCTCGCATTGACTTTTGTTCAGGTTGACGCCTGGTTTGATTTCAACTTCATTCTTCTTGGTTGGATTGGCATGTTACTCTGAGCAGCGATGCTGTTGATGCAGATCGTCTCCACATTGAGGCTGGCACGCAGCCCGTCTTGGAGGTGGTGGCTTGATGGCCACTGGGCGGCACACCATGGGCTCTCCTGCCTGTGGCAGTCTCAGCTGGCACCTGTTTGCATCCAGCCGGCACTCTTTTGCGTGCTGCAGAGACAACTGCGCCACAGCAGACCTGGATGCCTTGGTTGAATGGGCAACCAAAGACTTGCTTGATGCTCAACGGCGGTTGGATGCTGGCATGGCAGCCACAGCACTGGTTGCCCATCCAGCCTTGTTCATAGGGTCCATGCCGCAGTTGGAATCACCAAGTGCGCATGGAATTGCTAGATCTCATCTGTGTGAATACCTCCAGCCTGATGCCCAGCCCTCCTTTGTGCTCTGAGCAGTACTGAGATGCGCCATATCGCTATCTGGCTCCTTGGAACAGAGATTGCCAACCAACACCATGACAACCCTCCAATCTTTGACCGAGTAGTCATCCCAGATCTCACAAATGTGTCGCACTTTCTTGTGATGATGGTGCAAGGCGAGTTTCTCCTTGGGCTCAGTGTCTTCATTGCCGACTTTGGATGCTGTTGACTTCAGTCGCCAGCAGGTCTGGGACGACTTGTTCTTTGCAGCCTGCAGTCGATCAGCCCTTTGTTGTTGACCGAGACTGCGCATGCTGCTCGTCATTGCATTCGCGGGCATGCTGACAAGCCAGGTGGGTATGGCTGTTGGCTGTGGATGACGGGGTGCGACGGCATCGTGCCTTGAATGAACGACTTGCTGGTCACCTGCGCTGCTGGCTGTTGCAAAGACACTTGTTGCTGCGACCTTGCTGTCTACACAAAGGCAGCCAGGACAGAGGTTGACATGTGTGAGCAGAATTGCTGCAGGCATTCTGTGTGTATCGCCTCAACAGTTCTCAAAGTCAGACCAATCCAAGCGCAATGCCTTACAGCAGCTCAACGATACGCGGCAGCTCAACGATCCGCCGAGTGATCCATCCATGACCTCGTTGGTGAGCTCGTCTGCCTCTTGTGCGATGGCTGTCAACAGCTGCGACTCTGTTGACACTGTGTGCCTTGACAATCTCGACGACGACAAGGACGTTGCGGACGAGCCTGGACAGCCAACCGTTGCTGTGGCTGCCACGCCAACAGCCAGCTGCCAAAGAGCGACAAGCAAGCGGAAGAGAGCAGCAGCAGCAGATGCCAGTGCGTCTGTGTCGGCTGTGACGTCGGCCGTTCGGACATTGCAGCAGGCAGCCCCAGCAGCACACACAAGTGCGCCGACTGGACGCAGAGGGACAGCAGCCGCAACAGGCAGTCGCACGACAGTCCTTTGTGACACTACCAACACGCAGACAACTTCTGCCCCTTGGACAGGCTCAGCAGCCCACAAGCCAGCGCCAAAGCGGGCACGGCTTGAGAAGGCATCGGCTGCAGGCTGCTCAGAGTGACTGGGAATTCCGGACAAGAATATGAAATTGGATTCAAAAAGTCTGAAAATTGGATGCCAAATTGAACAAAATTCGAGGCAAACCAGCCGACCAATCAGGTGCCGGCACAGGTTGCTCTATGGGGAAACACAGAATTGCCTGCCCCTCGGGATGCTCCCACAACGACTCGCTGGCGTGCCCGGCGCCGCGTCGGCCATGCACAGACACACGCACAGAGCCGCCCGTCTGGCCGCTGCGTCGGTCTGTCCCGGCCTGGCTGCTCGCTGCTCGCACACACACACGCACGCTGGCCCTGCCAGTCACCGTCCAGCAGCCACAGCAGCCACGGCAGCCACGACAACGCAGTTGCGCTCAGCGTCGTCGCTCTCGCCAGCTGCTCTGCGGCCCGCCGTGTCGTCGTACGTGGCCGCTCTTGTCGGCAGCCTTGGTCTGCCGTCGCTGCTGGGCCGCTCGGCCACGCCTGCAGGCACGACAGCCACGACAGCCACGGCCACGGCCAGATCCATCACCACCCGCTTCAACTTTGACACCTACAAGCTCGTCCGCCAGCTCGAGCGCCAAGGCCTGACGCGTGGACAGGCCGTCGCCATCATGCGCACCATCAATGCGTTTCTGGTCGACGGCACGCTCTCGCTGCGCAGCGCCACGCTGTCCACCATCGAGCTGGAAAACGTGGGTCGCGCTGCGTGTCTGGCATAGCGTCTGCCCCCCTCTGTGCTGACGGCCGTCGCTTCGCCAACAGGAGTTGTATCTGTACAAGTCGCAGCTGCAGGAGCTGCGCAACGAGCTCCAGCTGCTGCGGCAAAACGACTCGGTCACGCTCAAGGCAGACACAGACTCGGTGCTGCGTGAGATCGAGACGCTCAACCAAAAGTTTTCAGAGCTTGTTGCCGCGCTCAAGGCCGACGTCGCCATGGACCTCAACAACCACAAGTCGGACTCGCGCGAGCTGGCCACCGACACCGATCTGCGTCTGCAGGAGATCCACCACAAGCTGGTGCTCAAGATGAGCGACATCAAGACGCGCATCGAGACCATGAAGGTCGAACTCACGCGAATGATTGTCTGTGAGTGTCGCTCTTGTTTGTGGTGCGCATTGCCGCTATCCACAGACGCTCACTCTCCTGCCCATCGCCTCCCAAGGGATGATCATTGGAATCGTGTCGCTTGTGATGATTGTGGACATGATCAAGCCGCCATCGCCGCAGTCGAACGAGGACATTCTTTCGTCCATCTCCCAGGGCCAGCCGCCGTTCCTGTTTCCCTTTCTCTCGCCAGTTGTCACACGACCGAGATCGTCATCTTCGTCGTCATCTTCGTAGGCTTGCCAGCCAGCCAGCCAGGCTCTGTCCATCTTTTTGTAATTCCAAGATATTCAACCGACTTTGATTGTGCACCTTTGACGATGCCGCATCAATATGAGCGAACCTTGACACTCTTTCGAAGCATCGTTGCATTGTCCAAGTGACTGGAATGGGGGACTCTGGAAGGCGTGTGCCAGCTGTTCCAATGCCGCATGTGGAGATGCAGCAAGTGCACAGTCTGGCAGATGAGCAGACGGTGCTGCAATGGAGGCGATTAATACAGTTAAGCCCTGTCACAGACTCACGATCAAACTGCATGAACGCCAGACCTGCCAAACAGCGACATGCCATGTGCAATCGGGTCACTACTACAACACTGTATTTCGGGACCATTCAGACAACCTTGTAGCTCGTGATATAATAGTGAGGAACCTCATTCTTGTCCACGGACGCCACGATACTTGCAGGCCGCTTGGTGGCCGTGTTGTACTCGTCGTTGGTGGCACGGCGCATAATGACTGCGTACTTGGGGAGCAGAGTGCTGTTGGTGCCGGCCGCGTAGGCGTCCAGGATCTCCTTGGGCGGTGCCTCGTACACGTTGTTGCGGTACTTGGTGTCCATGAGGTGCATAAAAGTGGCCCGTGTGGCCAGTGTTTATTTGATGGTCGTTACTTATGACCAGCTCGTCACATGCAGCCGACGATCGTCCATCCACTTGGCAAGGTCGACATCACGGAGCGGGTCCATCTTGCGTGCGAAAAACACCGACCCGTTGAGGCTGGACGTGGACGACATGTCGAGCCACTTGGGATGGAAGTCTCCGGGCTCGAATCGAACGTACCGTTTGTTGTCATTGACAATGTCGGTGCGGACCGGACTGTTCTTTCCAAGTGCCCATGTCCTGTAAAAGAGCTCGTCTGGGATGAACGTATGCTCCATCCAAGCCCAGAGGATCATGGCGTCCGGATCGGTGCGGAGCGTCTCGATGAACCTGCGTGACAGAATCATCCACTGATGTTGCTTGTGAATGGGGAGCGTGTCATCGAATGGATACTCGCGCCAGAAATCGTGAAAGCTGGACAGCTTTCCTTTGGCCTCGCTCAGAATGTTGGTCTTGTGCACTCGGTTACGCTCGAGGTTGGAAAGGTACTCAATGTACGATTTCCCAGGCGACAGCTGTCGTGTCGTGTCATGTGTCAGCAGAGTGTTGGCAAGTGCATTCAACAGCCAGCTTTCGACGGCCATCCACACTGCACCTCGAGAACCTTGTGCATGTCAGGTACCGTCTTGAGCGGATAGTCGTACGCGCTCAGATTGATGATGTAGTCCCACCCTGCAAGCTCAAGCGCTTGGAAGGCACTCTCGAGCTGCGCCTGGACGATCGTGCCATGTCCCCAGTGCACCTCAACTGGATTGCCGAGCAGCAACACGTTGCACTTATCGGCCACTGCCGGATCGTTCAAGATCCAGTGAAGAAGCTCATCGCTGAACCCAACTTGCTTTGCGTCAATGTGGTACACAAAGAGTGCATCGTCGTCGTAGAGCGCCTGAAACTGCCGCCGAATGATATCCAACCGCTCGTGTGCGATGATGTTGAACACGATCTTGAAGTGCGGCTTGAGCGTGCAGCTCTTGGCTTTTGGCGTGCCAGTGCCGTGACTGAGATGGAGCGTCTTGGCGAGATACGGACTGGACTTGTCGAACGTGAACATGGGAAAGTATGCCGTCGACAGCTGCCTGATCCACTGGCTGCTGGCTTGGTTGACGAGCATGTTCTTGGAATGAGCGGCCATCAGGCACGTGAATCGCAGCAGGTCCGACGCCATTGGCTTCGCCGTGGGATCCCTCTCGGCGTTCCATGCCATCATCTTGGTGAAGAGGCTCGATGCACCTGTATCCAGGATGGTTGCTGCAACAATGCTGCGTTGCTCAGCGGGCAGCGAGTCCAGCGTGCTGTTGAGGGATGCTGGATGATTGTGGCGATGTGGCCATCAGTACAACATTCAACCGATGGCGGTGAAGACAGCAACAGCGGTGGCCGCAAACATACCAATGGTGACGTTGTTCCATACGACAGAGCCTTCGAGCGGCGTGCAGAAGCGGAAGCCGTGCACCACAGTGGTGCCCTCGACCCGTTGACCACCGCTATGCCCTCCAGCAGCCGACACCTTCTGCCTTATCGATCCTGACGATGGCGGTGCACGTGCAGGACGCCATGATGGCTGCTCGCCAGTGAACCTGCTGCCGCCAACTGTGCTGACCACCTCGGCGACGTCTGATTCTGGTGCCAGGCGGACCGTCGCCAAGACGAGCATCATGACGACGAAGAATGCGGCGGCTCCAAACGCCGCATGCACCTTGGAGGATCCTCGCAGCATGGCGTGGATGTATGGCTGACTTGGAAGTGGGAGGTTCGCTGTCTGGAACTTTGAGGCAAACTTTGGCTTGGCGTTGCTTCAAATTCGAAACGGCAACTTCTGCGAGCGATAAGAGAATGCGAACAGACGAGTTGAGCAAGCCATCGATGCCGCTGGCCATGATCGAGACGGCCACTCGTGTGGAACTCACTGACCACATGCTCTGATCTATCCTGTCTGGCGGCACACTGCACACACGGCCACGGCCGAATGCCGCTCGACTGTGCTGTTCTTGTGGTGACTGCAACTTCAGTCCATTAATGCCCAGGTTTATTGCGACATACATCGACCCAAAGGATGCTACGAGATGCCATTTGGACTTGTTTCGGCTCTACTGCGGTCACACAGCCGTCGTGGATTCCGTTGCGTTTGGCCAGCTCGTCACATGCAATCGGCGATCGTCAATCCACTTGGCAAGGTCGACATCATGGAGCGGATCCATCTTGCGCACCAGGAAATGCGACTCGGTGAACTTGGCCGTGTGTCTGAGTTTCAGCCACTCAGGATGGGGGCAGCCGTTACACATGTCCAGAAAGCGGTGCATGTCATCCACAATGTCGTGGCGGACCGGGCTGTTCTTTCCAAGTGCCCACGTGATGTAAAACGCTTCGTCTGGGATGAACGTATGCTCCATCCAAGCCGAGAGGATCATGGCGTCCGGATCGGTGCGGAGCGTCTCCATGAACCTGCGTGACAGAATCATCCACTGATGTTGCTTGTGGAGTGGGAACGTGTCGTCGAATGGATACTCGCGCCAGAAATCGTAAAATCTGGACAGCTTTCCCATTTCTTGGCTCAGAATGGTGGTCTTGTGCACTCGGCTTCGGTCGAGGTTGGAAAGGTACTCAATGTACGATTTTCCTGGCGACAGCTGTCGTTTCGTGTCATGTGTCAGCAGAGTGTTGGCAGCTCTTTCCAACAGCCAGCTTTCGACGGCCATCCACACTGCACCTCGAGAATCTTGTGCATGTCAGGTACCGTCTTGAGCGGATAGTCGTACGCGCTCAGATTGATGATGTAGTCCCATCCTGCAAGCTCAAGCGCTTGGAAGGCACTCTCGAGCTGTGCCTGGACGATCGTGCCATGTCCCCAGTGCACCTCGACTGGATTGCCGAGCAGCAACACGTTGCACTTATCGGCCACTGCCGGATCGGTCAAGATCCAGTGAAGAAGCTCATCGCTGAACCCAACTTGCTTTGCGTCAATGTGGTACACAAAGAGTGCATCGTCGTCATAGAGCGCCTGAAACTGCCGCCGAATGATATCCAACCGCTCATGCGCGATGATGTTGAACACGATCTTGAAGTGCGGCTTGAGCGTGCAGCTCTTGGCTTTTGGCGTGCCAATGCCGTGACTGAGATGGAGCGTCTTGGCGAGATACGGACTGGACTTGTCGAACGTGAACATGGGAAAGTATGCCGTCGACAGCTGCCTGATCCACTGGCTGCTGGCTTGGTTGACGAGCATGTTCTTGGAATGAGCGGCCATCAGGCACGTGAATCGCAGCAGGTCCGACGCCATTGGCTTCGCCGTGGGATCCCTCTCGGCGTTCCATGCCATCATCTTGGTGAAGAGGCTCGATGCACCTGTATCCAGGATGGTTGCTGCAACAATGCCGCGTTGCTCAGCGGGCAGCGAGTCCAGCGTGCTGTTGAGGGATGCTGGATGATTGTGGCGATGTGGCCATCAGTACAACATTCAACCGATGGCGGTGAAGACAGCAACAGCGGTGGCCGCAAACATACCAATGGTGACGTTGTTCCATACGACAGAGCCTTCGAGCGGCGTGCAGAAGCGGAAGCCGTGCACCACAGTGGTGCCCTCGACCCGTTGAACACCGCTCTGCCCTCCCGCAGCCGCCACCTTCTGCCTTATCGATCCTGACGATGGCGGTGCACGTGCAGGACGCCATGATGGCTGCTCGCCAGTGAACCTGCTGCCGCCAACTGTGCTGACCACCTCGGCGACGTCTGATTCTGGTGCCAGGTGGACCGTCGCCAAGACGAGCATCATGACGACGAAGAATGCGGCGGCTCCAAACGCCGCATGCACCTTGGAGGATCCTCGCAGCATGACGGGGATGTGTGGCTGACTTGGAAGTGGGAGGTTCGCTGTCTGGAACTTTTGGGCAAACTTTGGCTTGGCGTTGCTTCAAATTCGAAACGGCAACTTCTGCGAGCGATAAGAGAATGCGAACAGACGAGTTGAGCAAGCCATCGATGCCGCTGGCCATGATCGAGACGGCCACTCGTGTGGAACTCACTGACCTCCTGCTCTGACCTATCCTATCTGGCAGCACACTGCACACACGGCCACGGCCGAATGCCGCTCGACTGTGCTGTTCTTGTGGTGACTGCACCTTCAGTTCATTAATGCCCAGGTTTATTGCGACATACATCGACCCAAAGGATGCTACGAGATGCCATTTGGACTTGTTTCGGCTCTACTGCGGTCACACAGCCGTCGTGGATTCCGTGGCGTTTGGCCAGCTCGTCACATGCAGCCGACGATCGTCCATCCACTTGGCAAGATCGACATCACGGACCGGATCCATCTTGCGCACCAGAAAATGCGACTCGGTGAACTTGGCCGTGTGACTGAGTTTCAGCCACTCAGGATGGGGGCAGCCGTTACACATGTCCAGAAAGCGGTGCATGTCATCCACAATGTCGTGGCGGACCGGGCTGTTCTTTCCAAGTGCCCACGTGATGTAAAACGCTTCGTCTGGGATGAACGTATGCTCCATCCAAGCCGAGAGGATCATGGCGTCCGGATCGGTGCGGAGCGTCTCGATGAACCTGCGTGACAGAATCATCCACTGGTGGTGCTTGTGGAGTGGGAACGTGTCGTCGAATGGATACTCGCGCCAGAAATCGTGAAAGCTGGACAGCTTTCCTTTGGCCTCGCTCAGAATGTTGGTCTTGTGCACTCGGTTACGCTCGAGGTTGGAAAGGTACTCAATGTACGATTTCCCAGGCGACAGCTGTCGTGCCGTGTCATGTGTCAGCAGAGTGTTGGCAAGTGCATTCAACAGCCAGCTTTCGACGGCCATCCACACTGCACCTCGAGAATCTTGTGCATGTCAGGTACCGTCTTGAGCGGATAGTCGTACGCGCTCAGATTGATGATGTAGTCCCACCCTGCAAGCTCAAGCGCTTGGAAGGCACTCTCGAGCTGCGCCTGGACGATCGTGCCATGTCCCCAGTGCACCTCGACTGGATTGCCGAGCAACAACACGTTGCACTTATCGGCCACTGCCGGATCGGTCAAGATCCAGTGAAGCAGCTCATCGTTGAACCCAGCTTGCTTGGCGTCAATGTGGTACACAAAGAGTGCATCGTCGTCGTAGAGCGCCTGAAACTGCCGCCGAATGATATCCAACCGCTCATGCGCGATGATGTTGAACACGATCTTGAAGTGCGGCTTGAGTGTGCAGCTCTTGGCATTTGGCGTGCCAGTGCCGTGACTGAGATGGAGCGTCTTGGCGAGATACGGACTGGACTTGTCGAACGTGAACATGGGAAAGTATGCCGTCGACAGCTGCCTGATCCACTGGCTGCTGGCTTGGTTGACGAGCATGTTCTTGGAATGGGCTGCCATCAGGCACGTGAATCGCAGCAGGTCCGACGCCATTGGCTTCGCCGTGGGATCCCTTTCGGCGTTCCATGCCATCATCTTGGTGAAGAGGCTCGATGCACCTGTATCCAGGATGGTTGCTGCAACAATGCTGCGTTGCTCAGCGGGCAGCGAGTCCAGCGTGCTGTTGAGGGATGCTGGATGATTGTGGCGATGTGGCCATCAGTACAACATTCAACCGATGGCGGTGAAGACAGCAACAGCGGTGGCCGCAAACATACCAATGGTGACGTTGTTCCATACGACAGAGCCTTCGAGCGGCGTGCAGAAGCGGAAGCCGTGCACCACAGTGGTGCCCTCGACCCGTTGAACACCGCTCTGCCCTCCCGCAGCCGCCACCTTCTGCCTTATCGATCCTGACGATTGCTGTGCATGTGCAGGACGCCATGATGGCTGCTCGCCAGTGAACCTGCTGCCGCCAACTGTGCTGACCACCTCGGCGACGTCTGATTCTGGTGCCAGGCGGACCGTCGCCAAGACGAGCATCATGACGACGAAGAATGCGGCGGCTCCAAACGCCGCATGCACCTTGGAGGATCCTCGCAGCATGGCGTGGATGTATGGCTGACTTGGAAGTGGGAGGTTCGCTGTCTGGAACTTTGAGGCAAACTTTGGCTTGGCGTTGCTTCAAATTCGAAACGGCAACTTCTGCGAGCGATAAGAGAATGCGAACAGACGAGTTGAGCAAGCCATCGATGCCGCTGGCCATGATCGAGACGGCCACTCGTGTGGAACTCACTGACCACATGCTCTGATCTATCCTGTCTGGCGGCACACTGCACACACGGCCACGGCCGAATGCCGCTCGACTGTGCTGTTCTTGTGGTGACTGCAACTTCAGTCCATTAATGCCCAGGTTTATTGCGACATACATCGACCCAAAGGATGCTACGAGATGCCCGCTATGGACTTGTTTCGGCTCTACTGCGGTCACACAGCCATCGTGGATTCCGTTGCGTTTGGCCAGCTCGTGACATGCAACCGACGATCGTCCATCCACTCCGCAAGATCAATCTCGTAGAGAGGGTCCATCTTGCGCACCAGGAAATGCGACTCGGTGAACTTGGCCGTAAAGGAAATGTTGAGCCACGATGGGTGCCAGTCGCCCAACCGGATGTCCACAAAGCGGCGCATGTCGTCAATGACGTCGTTGCGGATGGTATTGCCAGGCGCAAGTGCCCATGTGCCGTAGAAGGCTTCGTCTGGGATGAGAGTGTGCTCCATCCACGCCCAGAGAATCATGGCGTCTGGATCAGTGCGGAGCGTCTCGATGAACCTGCGTGACAGAATCATCCACTGGTGGTGCTTGCGTGGCGGGTACCGCTCCGCGAACGGATACTCGCGTACAAAGTTGTCGTACTCGAGAGGGTATGTCTCTGAATGGTGCGTCATGTGCGTGATGCCAAGGCGGCGTGCATCTCCTTCTGGCCAGAACTGAATGTACGACTTTCCTGGATCGGCCTGTCCAGCCAAGCCATGTCAGCACTTGCCAACCAGAAAAATGCCATTGCTTGCTTACTTGGAGCTCCTTGTACATGTCGGCTGGTGTTTTGAGCGGATAGTCGTACGCGCTCAGGTTGATGATGTAGTCCCAGCTTGCCAGTTCAAGTGCTTGGAAAGCACTCTCGAGCTGTGCCTGTACGATTGAGCTGTGTCCCCAGAAGACGGGGAATCGGTTGCTGAGCACAATCACATTGCATCGCTTGCGCATGGAGAACTCGGTCATGATCCACTGCACGACCTGGAAGTGAAAATCAGATTGCCGGCGGTCAATGTGAAAGACGAACAGCGAGTCTTTGTCGTACAGAGCCTCAAACTGGCGACGCAGGATATCCGATCGCTCGTGGATGAGGTAGCTGAACACGATCTTGTAGTGCGGCTTGAGCGTGCACTTTTTTGATGCCCTGCCTAGACCGTGGCTGAGCTCAAGCGTTTCTGCAATCGCAGGGCTGGACGCGTCGAACGTGAACATGGGAAAGTAGGTGGGTGCATCGAGCCTGGCGAGCCACTGGCTACTGGTGTGGTTGACAAGCGTGTTGTTGGCATGGGCGGCCATGAAGCAGCTGTAGCGGAGAAGCTGCGACGCGAGGGGTTTGCGAGCTGGGCTGTCCGCACTGACTCGTGTAAAGACCACCTCGGCCATGGCATCAATGAGCGCGATGGCCATGCTTCGGCGTTGGGTTGGCGGCAGCGAGTTGAGCGAGCCGCCGAAAGCCTCTGTTGGTTGGTCAGTCGGTTGGTGGGTCGGTTGGTTGGTTGGTTGGTTGGTCAGTCGGTCGGCCGACGGAAGATGCACGTCAATATGTCAGTTGGTGCAAGGTCAAGAGCGGAGTTGGACAGGACCTACGGTGCACGAGGTTGGCATGGAACGACGAGCCCTCCAGGGGCGAGCAGAAGCGGAAGCCTCTCAGCGTCAGGACGGGCTGCAGGCCAACGTGAGGCCCGTGGGGGCCGTTGCGGAGCGAGCGCGCTTGGTCCAAGACGGCTGCGAGAGCCTGCTCAGCCACCACAAGGGCGTCGGCTTCAGCGTTTCGCGGCAACGGATCCGGCTGCCTGCAAACTTCGGGCGAGAGCGGGTGCAGGCGAGTGAGGGCAAAGAGCAGAGCCGAGACGAGGGACAGCAAGGCGGCCACCACGAGAGGCAGTCGCCGCAGGGCCTCTGAGCGCCGGAGGTTGAGCGGCAAGAGCTTGCTGGCGGGCGGCATTCGACAATGGACGAGATGTGAATCGAGGCAAGGTGCATTCGTTGGCGCGAATGCGTGTGAATGCGTGCGTGAATGCGTGCACGGCGGGTGGCTATGAGGGTCGTTTTAATGGTTCAAAGCGTCGTCAAACGGCTAGAGTGGTTGGATAGAGAGACAAGAGGTGGTGGTGGTGGTGGTGGAGAGATGGAAGGGAAGGGATGGATGGAGAGATGGAAAACAACAAAGAGCGGGCGGTGCAAAAAGGGCCCTCGCGCAATATTCTAAGGGGGATTGGGCGATCAGTTGCGGAAGATGGGCACGTCCTGCTCGATGCGAGCGGGAGGGTACACGAGCTCGCCGCCAAGCAGGGCCTCGGAGACGAGCATCTTCTCCTCAAACTTGTGCTGCTTCTTGATACCCGTGGCAGGGGCGGCCGAGATGTCGCGGCCGGCGTAGCGGACAAGACGACCGCCACGGACGGAGAAGGCCTTGCCGTCCGCGTTCTTGGCATCACGGGCGTTTTCGAGACCGCCAGAGACGCGCGTGCGGTCGAGCTTGTCCTGCCACTCGGCGCCCTTTGTGTGGGGGTTGCGCGGTGCAGGGGAGGAGGAGGTGGGGGATGAAGTTGACGACGACGACGACGAAGAAGAAGAAGAACCAAATAAGCGACCGAGAATAGAAGAAGTCCGCGGTTCAGCATACGAAGGAGAGTCATACGAAGAAGACGACGCCGATGCATCAGTCTGGGTGCATTAGCAAAGGAATCAAGAGATGCAGAGGTTGGTCATCATGATCGGCAAATGCAAACGCAATGCAGCAGCAAGACAAGAGGCCAGGCGATGCAGCAAGTCTATGCAGTCGAATCCAATCCAATCCAATCCAATCCAATCCAATCCAATCCAATCCAATCCAATCCAATCCATAGACACGCCTATAAAGGCGGCAGCAGATGGAAGGATCCGTACAGACTGTGCAGCGCCGAGGCAGAGTCAAACAAGCCAACCGGTCAACACGCCAAGCAAGCCAAACAAGCCCACACACCTTTTCAGACTTGAACCATTCAGAGTTGCGAATGGCTGTCTCGAGGCGGGGCTCGACAAAGGACCAGGAGCCGCTGTTGAACGACTCTTCCTGGCAGTAGACAATCTCCTCAAGACCCTCCTTGTAGTAGTCGACCACGGTCTTGGCCTCCCAGAACGGGAAGGGGTTGAGCTGCTCAAGACGAACAATGGCAATGTGGCGGAGGTTGTTGAGGGCACGCGCCTTGTTAAGCAGGTAGTACACCTGGCCAGAACAGAAGATGAGCGTCTTGATCTGGTTGGGCGGCAGGAGCGTAAAGTCGGACGTGGGGGCGATCTCCTTGGCGCCGCCGGTCTGGAGGGCGGGAGGAGCCTCGGGGTTGGTGGCAAGCGCAAATGGAATGCGCGGCTCAAACGTCTGGCCAGACCAGGTGATCGGGCCAGCCTGCGGAACACCAGCATCGCCGGCAATCTCGAGGTCCTTGAGCGGGTTGGGGTGCAGCACCTCGGGGATCAGACGCTGGAAGCGCGTCTCGCCAATCATCTCTTCAATCGACGACTTGGCGAGCGGGTGGCGGAGCAGGGCCTTGGACGTGAACACAATCAGGGGCTTGCGGAACTCGCGGTGGACCTGGCGACGGAGAGCGTGGAAGTAGTTGCTGGGCACGGTCGGGTAGATGACCTGCATGTTGCAGTCCTGGTGCTGACGCGCGGCGCTGCCCTTGCCGGTGCCGTGGGGGTCGGGCATGTGGTACGGGTCCTCGTCACAGAGCTGGAGGTAACGCTCAATGCGGGCCGACGAGTGCTCGGGGCCTTGGCCGTCGTATCCGTGGGGCAGGAGCATGGTCAGGCCGGTGCGCTGCAGCCACTTTTGCTCACCCGACGCGATGAACTGGTCAATGATGCACTGCGCGTTGTTGGCAAAGTCGCCAAACTGGGCCTCCCACATGACGAGCTGGTTGGGGTTGACGAGCGAGTAGCCTAACTCGAAACCAAGCGTGCCGTACTCGGACAGCGACGAGTTGCAGACCGTGAAGACGCTCTGGCTCGAGAGAGATCCGGAGCGCACAAGGTGGTTGAGCGGCACGTACTTCTTCTCGGTGTTCTGGTCGTGGAGCAGGGCGTGGCGCTGCGAGAACGTGCCGCGCTCAACGTCTTGACCACTGAGACGGACGTGGTTGCCCTCGGCAAGGAGCGAGCCAAAGGCCATCGACTCGGCGGTGGCCCAGTCGATGCCATCGCCGTCCATGACGCTCTTCTCTCTGGCCTTGAGGATACGGCCGAGGTTGGAGTGCACCTTGAAGTCAGGAGGGTAGGTGGCGGCCGACACACCAATGTGCTTGAGCAGGTCCAGCTCAACACCGGTCGAGCGCGACGTGACCGTCTGGCTGGCGAGCTCGGCAGGAGGCTTGATGTCGGTCCAGGAGCTCGAGACCCACTCCTTGGACGAGGCCTTGTAGTCCTTGCTGGCAGTGTAGTTCTCCTCCAGAATGTTCCAGATGCGCTGCTTCATCGAGTCGACCTCGGCCTGGGTGACAGAGCCCTCGGCGAGGAGCTGCTGGATGTACTTTTCGAGGACGGGGGTCATCTGGCTGATCTTCTGGTACATGAGCGGCTGGGTGAAGCCGGGCTGGTCAATCTCGTTGTGGCCGTAGCGACGGTAGCAGACAATGTCAATGACCACGTCCTTCTTGAACTTGGCGCGCCATTCGGAAGCAAGCTCGCAGGCGTAGACAACAGCCTCGACGTCGTCGCCATTGACGTGGATGATGGGGGCGCTGACCGTCTTGGCAACGTCCGAGCAGTACAGGGTCGAGCGGGCAAAGCGGGGGTCGGTGGTGAAGCCGACCTGGTTGTTGACGACAATGTGGATGGTGCCTCCGGTGGTGTAGGCGGGGAGGTCGACCATGCCAAGCGTCTCGTAAATGACACCCTGGGCGGCAAAGGCGGCGTCTCCGTGGAGCAGGACGGGCATGGCCTGGCTGCGGTTCTCCTCGTCGTTCTGGTAGAACTGGATACCGCGGACCTTGCCCTCGACGACGGGGTTGACGGCCTCGAGGTGCGACGGGTTGGCCGCAAGCGAGAGGTGCACCATCTTGCCCGAGGGCGTGGGGCGGACGTAGTTCATGCCGAGGTGGTACTTGACATCGCCAGAGCCCTCGACCGAGTGCTCCTGCGAGCCAGAGAACTCGGAGAAGATGGACTCGTTGGGCTTGCGGACGACGTTGGAAAGCACGTTGAGACGGCCACGGTGGGGCATGCCCATGACAATCGAGTTGACGCCGAGCTCGACCGAGCGGTCAATCTGAGATGCGTCGCATGGACACCGTTGGGGTCAGCAGGGACCAGGCGACGGGCATGGTGGTGGTGGTGGTGGTGGTGGTGGTGCACAAACATACCATGGCCTTCATGCCTGGAATCAGCGACTCGCCGCCCTCGAGACCGAAACGCTTCTCGCTGGGGTACTTTGTGGCCACGAAGCGCTCAAACGAGTCGGACCACATGAGACGGTCGAGGATAACATGCTTCTCGTCCTTGGTGTAGCGGTACTTGGTGGGCACCTCGAACTTTTGGCGCAGCCAGTCGCAGGCCAGACGGTCGGGAATGTGTCCGTACTCGATACCAATGGAGCTGCCTGCAAACGTGGATCATCAGGCGGGACGGAGAAGGCGAGATGGGGGCGAGCGAGGGTCAGCAAGCAGGTTTGTCGAGTGCATGGCTTTACACGAGGTTCGACGTACAGTACGTGGCCTTGAGACGCTCAATGATCTCGCGCAGAGTCAGCTCACGCTGGCCCTCCTTGGCAAGGAAACCGGGCAGGATGCCAGAGCCTGGGTTGGATGGTTGGAGACACGAATGAATGGCAAGAGCCCAACAAGCGGGTTGATCGGTGAGCGAGGTGTGCACAATAATCTGTGGATGCCACGGGAAAGACGGTCTACTTACCGAGGAGGAACTTGCGGTCCAGATCGGCCTCGGAGAAGCCGTAGTGGGCATGGCCGAGCTCGGGTGCGTCAACAGAAACACCGTTGCGGAAGCTGATGCCCAGCGGGTCGAGATCGGCAATCTGGTGGCCGCGCACCTGGTAGGCACGGACCATGAGCTGGACCTTCATGTGGTCGAGAATGGCGCCAGGGGGAATAGACGCCTCGGGGTCCGAGTCGTAGAGCGTGGCAGCGCCGTCGGCACCGAGGGCCTGGGTGGCAAACGACGGGATAATAGTGGGAGGGGCCGAGAAGGGCGGCGACTGGCCGTTGGCGGCGAGGTTCTTGAAGTAGATCTGCCAAGACACATGGACCGAGGACGGATCGTTGAGCCAGGCGCCGTAGGTCTCGGTGATGTACGAGGCCGAGGGGCCGTTCAGAAACGCCTCGATGTTGCTTGCCGACTGGGCGCCGGCCGAGGCAGCGGTTGCCGAGGAGTGGAATGAGGTCTTGGGAACGGGGTTTGAAGAGGCGACAGCAAAGGCCAAGGCGCGTGCTGTGGATGTGGCGGAAGAATGGAAAGCGGGTGCGCTGTGGAGGCCACGGCGCTGCGGTGCGTGCGACGGCGCAGCGGCCGCAAGGGCAGCAGCAACCGACGCAGGGACGGCGGGCGACGACGTGGCGACCGAGCGGCCGGCAGCAGCGAGTCGCAGGAGGCGGCTCATCGTGTCTGTAGCGAGAGCGGCGTCGGCGGCGGCGAGGGCGGCCAAGGCAGTAGCAGCAGCGGCGGCCAAGGCAAAGGGCACAAAACAGAATCGGCCGCAGACGGCAGGGCAACGATCGGCAGCGTCAGTGCTGTTTGCTGCGGCAGAGTCACAGCAGGCAGGCAAGCGGGCGGGCAAGCAGACAGGCAGGCAGGCAACAGGCAGGCAACAGACAGGCAACAGGCAGGCAACAGGAAGGCAGACAGGCGGGCAAGAGCGCGCCGTGCTACAGACGCACGCTGCCCGCTGCCCGCTGCGCTGCACGCTCTGCACACGCACCAAAAGTGATGTTGCGATCGTTGCGCAAAGCCGGCCAGCCATGTGACCGTCACATGCACCTGGCGAATGGCCACGCCGCTGGCTGCCGTGCACAGATGCGGCCTGCAGACACGGGCCCGACACGGCGACAACTCGGCGACAGCTCGACAACAACGCGGCGACAACTCGGCGACAACGACCATGAACAGTAAGGCGCTTCTATTGCGGCACCTCGGCAGCTGGTGGCATCAGCGGTGGAGATGGCGATGCAGATGACGATGGCGATGGCAACGACTCGACTGCTCGCGCTGCAGCGATGGTGAGATTTGCACGCACGACGCTGGGCTGCAGTCGCACGCTTAGCTGCTGCCGCAGAGCATCGTACGTCCACGACGCCCGTCCGCGTGGCTCGAGACTCACTCTGAATCCGTCCGGATACCACACCCGCCGCGCAAGCGCGACTTCGGCGTCTGGAACGCGGTCTGCCACGCCGCTTGTCACGTTGCGCGGTGTCCACACGAGCGTAAACGTCCGCTCCGTGTCGTTGAACTCCATCCGCTCAATGAGCCCTTGCACGGCCGTCGCATACGGCCGCGAGAGCAGTCGCTCCATCTCCGGTCGCCGTTTCCCGGTCGTGTCGTCAAACAGTGACGAGTCGATGCTGTTGCGCTGTTGTGCAAATGACTTGTACGACCAGCCCATCCAGCTCTGCTGGAACGCGTCCGCCGCCCGCACCGTGCCCCATATCTGCGAAATCGACGCTGGGCTGCCGCTGCCCCACCACATCTCAAACTCGGTCATGAACAGGCCGCATCCGAGCCGCCTGGCATCCACCTTTCGCCGTCTGAACGTGTCTTCTGGCGTGCCAATGGCCGGCGGTCGGTAGTAGTGGTACGAAAGCACCGTCTTGTTGGCATAGTCAGGCCCTCCCGGCACGCTAGGCGCTCTGTTATAGAGATCCCATGTCGCGCCTTCAAAGTACACAATCGCCGACGGGTGCACAGATCGGATGGCTGCAGCAATGCGGCCGTCCATCTCGTACAGAGTCGTCTGCGATGCAATCCCCGGAAGCAGCAAGAATGGGTTTCGCCAGTGGTTCCCGGGCCTGTGCATCCAGAAGAGCATGAGCGGGCTGCTGCCTACTGTCACATGCAGAGGGTATCCAAACCTACCATGGCTCATTCATGATCTCGTATCCGAGCAGATTGGGCTCGTCGCGGAACTCTGTGGCGACATGCTGCCAATACGCCGCAAATCGGTCCATCATCCCATCATGGTTGCTATAAACTGTTGCGAGTTGTCAGCCGAGTGCTAAATCACGGGCAGCACAGTCGTGCAACACATGCATGACATACATTTCCCGAACGCATCGGCGACAGCCATGGTAAAGTACATGACTGGCCACGATAGCCCGTCGCACTGAGCAACGGTCGGAATGCCGTCTGCATCCTCAACCTCAAACGGCCGCCATGTCTGCGGCACTGGAAACTTGCGCCACGACTGCTGTGACCTTGTCGCGTTGAACATCCATTTGGGCACGCCATGTCCACAAAACTGCTGAGCAAGCACGTCTTGGTGGAACTCGAGGAGAACGTAGATGCCATGCGTGGCGCACGAGCGCACGATTTGACGGATCTTGTCCATGTACGTGCTGTTGTATTGGCCAGGCTCGGGCTCGACGCCTGCCCAGTGGACTGCTAGACGGATCGAGTTGATGCCGAGCTCCGAAAGCAGAGCGGCGTCCTGTTGCATGCCGTCTCTGTCAGACCTCAAGCGAGACCTATGCATCGCGGACATAGGCAAGGGGCATTTACCTCGTCGGCAAAGGATGCCACGGGATCAAACTTGTCCGTGGCAGGGTGCCAAGGCGATGCCTTGTAGACCACATTGACGCCATGGAACAGCCGTATGCGGCCATGCTCGTCGACAAGATGGTTGGATTCCGAATCGACGCCGATGATGCGGGCAACGACGGCGGTCTCTGGCGATGGCGGCGAGAAGATGCGTGAATCGTACAAGGTCGAGACGGCCTTGTAGACGGATGGATTGGCAAGCCTGTACAGCACCACCGACAAGAGGGCGACGATGACGGCGACCACGACGGTGCTTCCCACCGCACACAGCATGGAAGCTGACATTGTGTCGGTGCTGCTCTTGCTGTTGCTCTTGTTGCCGTTGCTGATACCGCCTCGACCACTGCTTTGCTCCTGCTGCTGTTGGTCATGCTGGCCATGCTGCTCTGTTGGTAGCCGCTCTGCCAGCG
>JAHLKH010000294.1:0-23046 GCA_025526915.1 Entophlyctis helioformis | reverse complement strand
CACAACGTGTTCCATGCTGACCGGATCTGCCCGTATGTCGACCCTCTGTCTGCGCCCACCGGCCGCAAGGATGTGCCCTCCCGGCCGGACCCCGAGTACCACGCCGACGACGGCACGTCGGACAACTACGAGGTCGAGCGGATCGTTGACTCGCGCACTTATCGCGGCAAGATCGAGTATCTGGTCAAGTGGGTCGGTTATCCAGCCGACGACAACACATGGGTCCCAGCCGCCGACATGCGCAAGGCCCAGGACCTCGTCAAGGCATTCCACGCTCGGCCGACCAAGGCGCCTAAGGGCAAGGCGTCCAAACCGGCTCAGCCCACGCGCGCGGCTCCTGCTCCGGCTGCTCCTGCACCGGCTGCTCCTGCTCCAGCCGCGGCTCCTGCTCCCACGCAGCCCAAGGCATCCAAGCCCTCTCGCCGCAAGCGCACTGCGCCTGCTCCTGCACCAGTGGCCCCTGCTCCAGCGGCAGCCACGCCCGCGGCACCTGCTCCGGCTGACGAGCCGATCGCACCTGCTGCACCCGCATCTCCCTCTCTCTCTCCATCTTTCCCTCCTCTCCCTCCTCCCTCTTCTCCTCCTTCCTTCTCTCTCTCTTTTCTCCCCCCTCTCAACCATCCCGCCCCACCTCGCCGCTCTGAGCGCACGGTTCCCCGTCCTGTGTCCTATGCGTCCATCGTTGCCCGCACTTCTGCCTCTCGTGTGTGCAACGCCCCTGCATCCTCTTAGTCGCTGTTCATCCACTCTTCTTTCTTATGAGTGGCTGTCTACGCTGGGGGGAGTGTAACGGATGCTCGGTCGCGGTCACGTGATCCACGTGACCCACGTGACCGGACAGACATCGCCCGGCCGCGTCCCCCGCTCTGGTTGCCCCCGTTCTTGCAGTCGTCTGCCCGCCCTTCCTCGCGTGCATACTCACTGCCCCTGCAACCAGGTCCGTGCTTATGTCTCAATGAAGTCGTCTGCCCGCCCTTCCTCGCGTGCATACTCACTGCCCCTGCAACCAGCCGGCAAGTCCGTCTGGCGGCCCAGTACTACAATATGCTTCTTTAGCGATACGCCAGTCATGCACAGCCTGGAGCAGCTGCTTGCTTGCATTCTCGCAGATATCAGCAAGGATGTCGCGGCCGTTGAGAATGTCGTCGGCGAGGAGGTCTGCCGTGCATCGGAGAACGCAGCTAAACACGACACGGCAGCCATTGAGCATGACAAAAACGTCGTCCAGTCGCCTTGTGTTGACAATGTGCTTGGCGAGCACCATGACTTCATCCCGTGTAAGGTGCCAAACCGCACCACTGGCCTTGTCCTTCAGCTGCTGTGCCGTGTGGCTCAAGCAGCAGTTGCTGTAGGCTGTGCATGCAGAGGCAGATCTGCCAGTGGCATCCATCAGAGTCAGTGCCATGAGAATCCTCCAGAGATCACAAGCACGCCTACTTTTTTCGAGCTGAGGCGGCCCTGTTGGCAGTCCTGCTGTTGCCATTGGATGATGCATGCATTCATGTCAATGCCATGCTGTCCAAGTGCATCCAAAGCAAGACTTACAGCGGTATCATTTGAGCAAAAACATCCCCATAACAACCATGGCTTTGGTCTGTGAACTCTCCAATATCCGCTCCAGTTTCATCACGGTCAAGAAACACCGCGAAGGCATTGCTGAACGATTGAGCAAGAGGCTTGCCGCCGATCTTGTACATCTGCAACATAAATGAGGCCTTGAAGACGTCCACAAACATCCTGGCAAGGTCTGGGTCTTGCAGGCGTTGACAGAACTCTGCGACAGTGATCCCTGCCCATGTTGCCTCAAAACGAATGCATGCCATAATGCACTTTGCAGCCGTGACGATCCCTTGCAAGTCATCATTGCAGCATCACGAGTAAGTCAAGGTCGCAGCGCATGGCATCCAAAATTGCAAAGCAGGCAAGCCAACATACCAATCTCATCACAATGAAAATAGTCATTTCTCGCTGCGGCTGCCGCCAACCGGCAGATGTCAAGAATCTCTGGCAAGCCAAAGGCGGCTGCAATAGATGCTACACCTGGGTGGTTGTACGATCTTATCTGCGCAATCTGTCTGCCGCGCATTTGCAGCAGCAGGACAGGGCAATAGCCGGCACAATGAAAGATAAGGTCGGTATCACCACTGATGACGACGACCGGCACATTGCTGTCAAGAAAGGCGTGTGAGCCATGGATTGGAGAGGCATGCAGAAGACCAACCAACCTTGCTTTGCGCACACGGCATGCAATGCAAACATCCGCCTCATTATCGCAAAGGCACACAGATGACCCTTCCCCAAAGTATCCAAGAAGACCCCCAATGGCCCCGCAGATTGCCGCCTTACGCTCGCATGTCAATGGAAATGCCCACTGGAGTGACTGGATCTCGTCCCTGGAAGGGCACTCAGTCAGCACGGCATGCAAATCAACAACAGCAAGTGGCATACTTTGTGAGCCTGTTGCCTTTCTGGTCTGCTTTTCGCTTGGCCACCATTGTCTGGATCGACAATGCTGCTTCCAAATTTACCCGTGCCCGCTCAGTGCGGACAGCCTTGATATTGGTGTTGAGAAGCGAGCCATCGACATGGAGCCGGACCATGTGGAGCTTTCCAATTGATGCTGCGAGGCTGGCAATGAGCGGCTCGAGTGTCGGCGTCCAGTTTTCCTCTGGCTGTGCCAGCAGTATTGGTGCTGCTTTGTAGATATCGCCAGCAAAAAGACTGAGAACGTCCACATGCACAACACACTGGATGGGCGGACGCTCTGTGTTGTGCTGCTGCAGTGTTTGAGGGGGCTGTACCACGACCTGAATTGCACCCGAGAGAGGGTTTGTGGGATCAAAGGTTTTGCTACCACCTGCTTTGTCGATGGGAGGAGTCGCGCCGACGACCCCCATGTGTGTTGGGCGTGCTTGTGTGTTTGTTGTTGCGTGTTGTTGTGTGTCGTGGCAAGTCGCGATCTGGTGTTTGTTTGCATTGACATGCTCTGATTGTTTGGCGGCAATGCATGGAGCACTGGTCTGTGTGTGGAATGGCATGCTCCTCAGAGAGGAGAGAGAGAGCGTTGCACATGACTATGCATTCGCCCCTCTTTATTCATGGAGGACACACACGCACGGCCCAGCGAGACAGCAGGCGCTGCTGCCTGCACCACGGCCGTTGCTGTGCTCGCATCGCGCAGTGTCTGCACTGTGCAAGGGCTCTCTAGATCGACCAATCACAGCGATTCCACCAGGATTGACCAATCACAGCGATTCCACCAGGGGTAATGGTATGAGAACCGGGCACGTCTTCCGCGTTTCGCGTGCGGGTCCACGAACGGGCACTTGCCTCCACACCGCCCACACACCACACACACACACACACACCACACACACACACGCAGATGCACGCTCGATGGCGCTGTCGATCGCCGGCCGCTTTGCTGTGCATGCTGTGCACGCTGTGGCTGGCTAGCTGGTCTGCTGCGTCTGCTGCGTCTGCTGCGTCTGTCGCTGCGTCGGCCTTTGACGCCGGCTCGCCTGATTCAAGCTCGCCTGCAACGGGCGGCAACGTGCAAGCGCTCGCCACCACGCAGACGGCCGGGCTCGCAGAGCAGGCAGCGACGTACGCTGCAAGCGAGACTGCAAGCGAGGCTGCGACGGCCCTGCAGGTGCCGCACAACGACCACGAGCGCTTCCACTACATTGCGCTCCGCTCGACACCGACGGCTGGCCGCAGGACAAGGCGCTGCGGAAGCTGCGTGCTCGCGCCGTGGCCGCCGACCTAGACATGCACTTTGCCCGCCCCGTCGGCGAGCTGCCAGACTACTTTCTGTTTGCGGCCCCCAAGGGACGCTCCGAGGGACGCTCCGAGGGATCGGCGCCGCATGGCAGCCTGGCCAGACCGAGCAGGATGGCCAGCAGCCGGCCAGCTCGACAGGCGCGACAGCGACGCCAACCATCGGCACCAGCTGGCGGCGCTCGAACGCCGTGCTGCCGACCACGCGCGCGTGCTCTGGTTCGAGACCCAGCTGCCGCGTCGCCGCCTGTTCAAGCGCGAGCTGCTGGACGCGCAGCCCCTCGCCGATCAGCTCGCCGCAACGTCTCCTGTGCGGCCAGATGCCGAGTCCTTTGCCTCGTCTTCCAAGGCACCTCGTGGCCCGCCCATCCGGATCGGCGACATCACCGAGAAGCTGGGCATCAAGGACCCCAGGTTCTCTGATCAATGGCATCTGGTGCGTCCGCCATGCACTGCCCGTTCTTCCATGGCTGCATTGGACTAACACCTGCGCTACAGTTTAACGCGCCTGAGCCTGGACACGACATGAACATCACGGGTGTCTGGCTGCAAGGTAGAGCCCCCCTTTGATGCACATGTGCATGTCTAGCCTTCACTTGATGCTATCGTGACTGATTGACTGGCATTTTCCGCCTAGGCATAACTGGCAAGAACATCACCGTTGGGTTCATTGACGACGGTTTAGACTTGACCAATCCAGACTTGGCCGACAACTTTGTGAGCCATGCGTATGCCAGACCAGCCACGCATTACTGTGGATCGCTGACCATGTGTCCCCGCAGTCGCTCCTTGGATCCTTTGACTTCAACTATCACAAGAAAGACCCTATGCCCACTCTATCGGATGATACCCACGGCACTCGTTGTGCTGGTGAAGTGGCTGCTGTCAAGAACAACGTATGCGGTGTCGGCGTTGCATGGGACGCCAAAGTTGCTGGTAGGAAACAGGTTGCTTTGGTTGCAGTCGCCAAATCACGGGCCAAGGCTCTGACTCGTTGCATTTGACTGCAGGAATCCGCGTGCTATCGGGCGATCTGACCAATGCAGACGAAGCAGCGCCATCAACTACGCGTTCAATACCACCCAGATCTACTCGTGCAGCTGGGGCCCTCGCGATGATGGCAGACCATGGAGGCACCGCCCGATATTGTCACACAGGCCGTGTACAACGGCATCGTCAATGGCCGTCAGGGGCTGGGATCCATCTACGTGTTCGCGGCTGGAAACGGCGGCGTCAAGGGCGACAACTGCAACTACGACGGGTACACAAACAGCATCTACACCATCACTGTTGCTG
The DNA here is from genome assembly GCA_025526915.1 of Entophlyctis helioformis. NCBI lineage: Eukaryota > Fungi > Chytridiomycota > Chytridiomycetes > Chytridiales > Chytriomycetaceae > Entophlyctis > Entophlyctis helioformis. Next base: position 17,970 of record JAHLKH010000294.1, on the reverse strand, counting down.
CCGTCGATCGCTACGAGGGCCACCCGGCCTTTTCCGAGCCGTGTCCAGCGAATCTTATTTCCATGTGGAGCGGCCGTGGTGGCTTTTCGGGCATTGTGACCACAGACTGGAAAGAAGGCTGCACCGACAAGCACGGAGGCACGTCGGCTGCCGCCCCACTCGCTGCTGGTGTCTATGCTCTGGTCCTGTCGATCCGGCCCGACCTCACCTGGAGAGATCTCCAGCAATTGACTGTCAACACGGCATACCCGGTCAATCAGGCCGACCCCGACTGGCTGCCCACAGCAGCGGGACGACTGTTCAACCACAAGTACGGCTATGGCACGCTCGACTCGTATGCGATCGTGGAGGCTGCCAAGACGTTCACCAAGCTCAACCCGCAGGTCAACATCACCATTCCAACCACGTTCGTCGAGAAGGAGATTCCTGCCAAGAGTGCCGATGGCATCTCGTACCCATTCACCATCACGCCCGATATGGTCAATGCAGCGCGCTTCTACCGTCTTGAGCACGTCACGGTCACGGTTGACATCACCCACGAGCGTCGTGGCGACGTGGCAGTGAGTTTGCGGTCGCCCAAAACGTCACGTCGCGACTGATTGAAGGCAGACGCTTTGACGAGCACATGACTGGATTCCTCAACTGGACCATGATGACTGTCATGCACTGGTGAGTCTCTTGCCGCATCGCAATTCTGCCGAAAATGATTGCTGACTGGGGATGGCCGTGGCAGGGACGAGGACGTGCTGGGAGAATGGACCGTTGTTGTGACGGATAACGAGACCCCGGAAAAGAAGGGCGTGTGGCACAGCTGGTCGGCAATCTTTTGGGGCGAGGGACGAAATGCGACCACACAAACACAGCTGCCACCTGCCGTGTCTTCAACCGCGTTGCCATCAGTGCTGCCATCATCCAGCGCACTTCCGTCGCAGAGTACGGCTCGTCCTTCACCGTCTCCTTCGCCGTCTCCAGCACAGCCAGCCACGCCTTCACCGACTGAGCCGGCTGCACCATCACCAACGCCATCACCAACGCCATCGCCCATCGACAGCAGCGAGTCGCAGAAACCGCAGCCCGACACGGCCTATGTCTCTGTCACAGTTTGGGGCTGGATCCTCCTCCTCACACTGATCGTCGCTGGTGTTTACGTGGCGTTCCGACGTGGGTTGCTCAAGATGCCGCTGTACGCGCCAGTCAGAAACACAGACAGACCCTCTGCTGATGAGTACGAATTTGGCGAGCTGTTACTCACGGACGACGATTTCGGTGATATCGAGGAAGGGCGGTGCTGATGCTGGTGGAAACTTGGGTGGGCGGTCGGCGTCTCGGGACCGCTTGCCACAGGCGGCGCAGGAGGCGCAGGCGGTGGCGTGTCAGCATTGTCGCCACAAGGTTGATGCGTGTTTTATGCATGTATTGCGGATTCAGTGCAGCTATGATGATGATGATAATGCCCCCCTTGATATTGCGCACATGAATAGAGCAGAGCCGCGCTCAGCCTTTTCCTTTGTTTTGCCTTTTCATTGAGTTGACGTGCATGCAGTGATGCAGGCATGTGCCTGGCTTATCGCCTGGCTCTAACGGCAACTGGCTAGTCCATGGTGGATTGCTGGAAGCGTTTCTTGGTCCGCGGTGCACGCGGTATCGGATGGTAGCATCCAAGATACGACGAATAGTTGCTTGTGCGCTCGTGTTTGACTGGCCCATCATTGTACACGAGATCGAACCCGCCCACTCTCGTGCGTGGCCGTTTGTCCTTTTCAAACCTGCCCTTTCCATGTCAGCGACTTCGCCAAACCACATGGGCCAAGTGAGACGAGAAGGACTTGCCGACGTTCGAGATCGACCACGTCAAAGCAGTCGTTGAGCATGGCATACTTGAGGTCGTAGTCAAACTGTGTCTCGGCCGTCAGCGACGGCGATGCATTGACTTCCAGCAACCACGGCTTTAGATTGCTGTCGATCAGAATATCGTATCCGTACCTGCCACATGCCACTGTCAGTTCACGCCAACGCGGACCCCAGGCTCAACCAGGACTCTTACAGCTCGAAGCAGTGCTTGTCGTTGATCATGACTTTCTGAACACTCATCAGACTGCGCACGATGAGCGCCTCCATCTCGGTAAACAGCTCGTCAACGGCCAATCCCCCGTGCTTGGTCGTCAGATACATCTTGAGGTTCCTCAGCAGCCATTTGCAGCCCTTGTCGCCGTCATAGTTGGGCGACGTCTTCTGGATCGCCACGTTTGTCGCGTGGATATCTAGCGTACATCCGCAAGTCAATGCGCGTTGCGATGATCCAACGACAGTGAGCCAGGAAAGGTGCTTACACAGGTTGGATATGTCTTTGGCCTGCATAGAGAATTGGGTGTTGGAGAACCGACAGAACCCGTTGCGGTGGATGTACACAACCAACGGGTAGTACGAGGTCACCAGCACATACCCACGAATATCAAACTTTTTGCCTACAGCCCATCGCGCATTGTCAGTCGCTTGCCGCACACACTTCTGCACACTGCAAACGCACCCGCCGATCAGGTACGGATTCTCAATATACCGCTGCACGATGTACGCCTCAGGCCCTTCGCCGTCCTCGCTGTTGGCCGCACCACCCCGCGCACCCTTCAATCGCGGATCTTCTTCCAGTTGGCAATCTGGCTCATCTTGTTGATAAGAAAGATGCCCTTTCCCTGAGCCTTGCCAACAGGCTTCATGATCCACACGCCGCCGTTGCGCTTGAACTCTTCCTGGAACAGCGCATGCTCCTGCGGGAGAACGTAGCTCGTGGAGATAAACTCAAACTTTTGCGACTCGGGCTTGCCGTACTCCTTCTCGATTGTTTTGATCATGCGCTTGACGTTTTTGACGAGAAGGTCTTTGCGTGTGAGCTGGAGTGTTGTACATGTGCACGCATGCGGGTCAGTGGCTGCGTGTCAGAGGCAGCACGTGGCCAAAGTGGCACGCACTTCGTAGTGGTTGCGGAAATGGTTGATGCGCTGGTACTCTTGGAGATAGACATGGTCGAATGTCTCGTGGACCCAGTGTACATCTGCCCAGAAAAAGTCCCAGTCGAGCTCACTGTTGGGAATGTATATGCGCATGCATGCATGCACGCATCAGTCTTTGCACCCGTCAAGCAAAGCACTGCCTGCGACCGGCTCTCTTGCCTGTCGGTTTCTTTCCAGCCACGGTCCCGCATGCAGTCCCAAACCTGTGTTGCGCAGCCCAGTCTTGAAACGGATGATGGGTGCCGGTGCTGCTATTTGCGTTACGGTCGCGCCAGCAGGAGCCGCACTTGCAACCACAACCGACGTGTTATTGACGCCAACGCTCGTCTGGCTGACCTGCGGAACCGATGCGCCAGTCGCAAGCCTTGGGATGTTTGGCAAACGCGCGATATGGACGTGTTTGGTTTGCCAAGAGTGTCGGTCGGTTGAGTGGCTCTGGGCAGGAGTCGGCTGGGACGCTGGCATGGCTTACCCGCCCTCTGCCCCACGCTCCTTGTCCTGTGTGCGCTCCCTGTCTCGCTGGCCGCTGGCTGTCCCGAGCCCCAGCGACCCGGACGAACTCGACGCTGGCGAAGACTCGCGGTTCTCCTTCTCTCGCGCCATCGTTCTTTGGTCTTGTCAGAAAAAAGTGCCCGGTTCTCATACCATTACCCCTGGTGGAATATTCCTGATTGGTCAATTCTGGTGGAATTGCTGTGATTGGTCAACTCCTGGTGGAGTCGCTGTGATTGGTCAATTCTGGTGGAATTGCTGTGATTGGTCAACTCCTGGTGGAGTCGCTGTGATTGCCGATCCTGGTGGGATCGCTGTGATTGGTCGATCTAGAGAGCCCTTGCACAGTGCAGACACTGCGCGATGCGAGCACAGCAACGGCCGTGGTGCAGGTAGCAGCGCCTGCTGTCTCGCTGGGCCGTGCGTGTGTGTCCTCCATGAATAAAGAGGGGCGAATGCATAGTCATGTGCAACGCTCTCTCTCTCTCTCTCTGAGGAGCATGCCATTCCACACACACAGACCAGTGCTCCATGTGTTGCTGCCAACCATCAGTCTGATATTACGAGAGCAGCTTGCCCATAAAACGACCGACACAAAACAACACGCAACAACAAACCAACAAGCACGCCCAACACGCATGGGAGTCGTCGGCGCGACTCCTCCCATCGACAAAGCAGGTGGTAGCAAAACCCACAAAGCAGACACCCCTCTCTCAGGTGCCATTCAGGCCATTGCCCAGCAGCAGCCAGATGCAGCAGCAGCAGCAGCAGCAGCAGCAGCAGCCGACTCCGAGCCCATCAGCTGCATCATCCATGTCGACATCGTTTGCCTGCTCTTCATTGACATTATGAGAGCAGCAGCCGCAAAGCCGCCCCAGTCTGACAACGACTGGAGGCTGCTACTTGAGCCGCTCATCAGCAGCCTCGCCGCGGCCATTGGACAGCTGCACACAGTCCAGCTGCATGTGGATGGCTCGCAGCTCGACACTGGCATCAAGGCTGCTTATGCCGGGCGGGCCTGGGCAGCATTGGAGGCGGCATCCTTTCTCATGGCTGAGGCGGCCAAGCGAAATGCCGGCCAGAAGAGCGGCAAGCTCTCAAGGTATGCTCTTGGCTTCTGTTGATCTGCATGCTGTACTGACTCAATGCCATTCCAGAAACGAGATGCAGCGCCTGCAGAAGGCATACCCCCTGACGCGGCAGCGCAAGGCAGCCATCTCGAAGGCCATTGGCAGTCTTCTTGGATACTTCAAAGGCGGGTCGTCTGTGTGCCTTTGCGAGAATGAGGCAGATGTTTGCATTGCACGCCATTCCCACGAAGCAAGGTTGGTTGGCCTTCTGCATGCTTCTAGAATCCATGGCTCACGCGCCTTCTTGACAGCAATGTGCCAGTCATGGTCATCAGTGGCGACTCCGATCTGGTGTTCCACTGTGCCGGCTATTGCCCTGTCCTGCTGCTGCAACTGCGCAGTGGGCAGATTGCACGGATGCGATCATATAACCACCATGGCATTGCCTCTATTGCAGCCGCCTTAGGCTTGCCAGACATTCCCTTTGTCTGCCAGTTGGTGGCCGCAATGGCAAGCAATGACTACTTTCATTGTGTTGGGATTGGTAGGTTGACTTGCCTGCTTTGCATTTTTGGATGCCATGCACTGCGACCTTGACTTACTCGTGATGCTGCATTGTGGACTTGAAAGGAATTGTCACGGCTGCAAAGTGCATCATGGCATGCATTCGTTTGGAGGCAGAGCAGCTGGGCATCTCTGTTGCGGATGTCTGTGAATGCCTCCAAGACCCCGACATTGCCAGAATGTTTGTGCATGTCATCAAGATCGCGTTCATGTGGCAGATGTACCAGATCGGCGGCAAGCCTCTTGCTCAGTCATTCAGCAATGCCTTCGCGGTGTTTCTCAACCGTGACGAGAGAGGAGCTGATATTGGAGAGATCACAGCCCCAGCATGTGGCCATTATGCCAGTGTGTTTGCAGGACAGATGCGGCAGTAAGTCTTGGTTTGGATGCACTTGGACAGCATGGCATTGACATGAATGCATGCACCATCCAATGGCGACAGCATCACTGCCAACAGGACCGCCTCGCCCCAAAACAGGTAGGCACGGCTGCGATCTCTGGAGGATTCTTGTGGCACTGACTCTGATGGATGCCACTGGCAGATCTGCCTCTGCATGCACGGTCTGCAGTGACTGCTGCTTGAGCCACACGGCACAGCAGCTGAAGGGCAATGCCAGTGGTGCGGTTTGGCACATCACACGGGACGCAGTCACAGAGCTCGCCAACCACACTGTCAGCACAAGGCGGATGGACGGCGTTTTTGACGAATTCAACAGCTGCCGTGTCGTGCTTGGCTGCATCCTCCGGTGCACAGCAGATCAGCTTGCCAATGACAGCATCAATGGCCGCGACATTCTTGCTGATATCTGCGAGAATGCAAGCAAGCAGCTGCTCCAGGCTGTGCACGAGAAGGATCTCGCTACAAAAGGATATGAGATACTCAGCCCAGCTGAGCAGAGCCTGTTACACGCCTTTGTGAGTTTTGGATGGCTTGGATGCGTGTCTTGACTGTCCACTGCATGCTCTTGCTGATTTTGAGCATGGCTGACTTGATCCATCACTGGGCGAGCAGATGGTGATCCTGAGACTGCAGGAACGGCTCAAGAGGTATCCAGGCGTCGCATGTGCACCATTCAGGCGGTCAAGGAAGCCAGGTTCGCTCTGCATTTGTTTGGCACAGTGCGACCTTGTGTATTCACAATCAATCACGGCATTCTTCTGGCAGGCAACCGCAAGGCTAAACAGCACCGCAGAAAGAGCACACGGATCGCGACTCGAAAGGCTGTTGCTGCCATTCGCAACCAGGCCGTAGACACGCTGAATCTCTTGGAATGCCAAAAGAAACACAGCCCGGACGACTTCAAGCCGCTGGCACTTTCTGAGCAGTATCAACAAGCCACAGACACGCTGAAACTGATCATTGAGCGAGCCCCAGTGCGTCTTTGCATTTCTATGCTCTGTTTGCATGTGGCGGCTTGATGCACCTGCTCATGCTTTGACTTGACAGGTCGGCAAGCCACCGAAAGCGCCAAAGATGCTGCTGCCATCTCCAGCCGCAGCTGATGGCACAGATCGCGACAAGATCCTCTACATTGATGTGCTTCAAGACACAAAGACAACCGTGAGTTGAAGTGCAGGCTTGTGATCATGAGCATCTTGCGCACATTCAGAATGCACGCCTAATATTGCATCCAAACACAGCAGGATCCATACCTTGTCACACTGGCCAGACAGGCTGTATTCAAGAAGGAGCGAGCTGAGCGTGCAGAGAAGGCCGTGACAGACAAGACCATCCAGGAGCACAAGAAGGATGCGAGCAAGCAAGCCCGCCAGGCTCAATCTGAAGATGAGACACGGGCGTAAGTGGCATATGGCATGTCGCGTGCCTTGAATGTGCATGCTGACCAGCGCGTTCTTTGACAGATACGAGCGTGGCGAGAGATCAGCAATACAGCAGCTACTGGAAGCAATCTATCGCCTGATTGCATTGCCAGTCATGACGGGTGCCGCTGCCATCCATGGCGACGAGCCAAGGCCGGTGGAGAGCACATATGATCGTCCTGAGCAGATTGTCAATCTCGCGGTATGGTTCTGGATTGGCATGTTGATCTGCGCGTCTGGTTTTGTGTGTGTTGACTTGTGCGATGTGCAGGAAATGCTCTCTGCCGACCCCATCTTTATGAAGGCGTTTGGATGCCAAGTCAAGACGCCGCCGGCGATGCAGACGCGCGGCACGGTCGTCGAGGACATTTTCAATGCCGTGTATCGGTTTACGGCAAGCATATGGCGCGCGGGTCTCATTCTGATTGCCGCAATGATCGAGGAGTTGGTCATGCTCAGCCCAGACGCGCCGCTGCCACTTCGATACTGCGTCTTGGAAGCAACAAAGGACGGCATGACAACACTCTGTTTTGTCAATCCGGACGACCTTGGCAAGAAGGACAGCATGGCACTCTATGCCAATGGGTGCGTCCTCAGACAGCCCATCACCGTGTGGCGGATGTACGGTGATGGCCCACGCAGCAGCAACAGCAAGCTGCATCGGTATGGCGACTTGGTGACCCTCGAGAGCAGCACGGTGCTCAAGATCTGCGAGTTCAAGGCAGCCAAGAAGGCCACACAGCCTGATGACCACGGCGATCATGGCCACAACAACCACGACGACCACGGCGACCACGACGACCACGGCGAGCATGATGAGCAGGGCGTGTCACTCGAGATCTCCTTGCTCAATGTGCCCGAGCTGCCTGTGCAGCCTGACGACTTGGACACCCATGACGAGCATGATGTGCACAATCCAGCAGCAGCATCCAGCGGCACCAATGCTCCACAACAAGCTGTCCAGCGACCAGCCGTCCCAACAGCAAATGATCTACTCGCGGCGCTCACCAGCAGCGTCTCTGGCGGTGAGGGAGCCGTCACGATGCTTCTGCGATACCTCGCGTACATTCTGGCAGGTGGCCAGATGGTCAAGCCACGAGCGTACAAGCATGTTGTGCACTCATGGCTTGTTACGACCATGCAGATGATCATTCATTGCACTTGGACAAAGGGGATGGTGCAGGACAGCATGGCGCAGATGCAGGAGGATGCGGCCAAGCTGCGCATGTTTGCAATGGATGCAGACACGGCGGCGCAACCAGCAGGCAGCCACAATCCAGGCGTCTGAGATGCAGGATGACGCGGTGCAGATGGAGGCAGACGCCATGGATGGCGTTTTGCCTGGCATTCTTGACAACAGCTTATGTGCAGATGCCACAAAGAGCATTTACAGCAATCTGGCCAGGGATATCTGCGGCACCCTCTCTACGCATTTTATCTCGAACCAGTCGATGCTGGTGGACGCGGCGATCCACCGCCTGGTTCCTGGCTCGTCTGCCGAGGATGTCAAGAAATGGCGCGAGATCATGTCCAAGGCTGCCAATGTTGCCAAGGCCGCAAAGGCTGCAAAGGACGCTGAGGACGCCAAGGCTGCCAAGGCCGCCAAGCTTGCTACCGCCGAGGACGCCACACCACAAGCCACTCTGGATGCCGCCCCTCCCACAGCAGGCTGCAAGCGGCCCGCATCAAGCTCTTCATCGGCCACCAACAGCGCCAAACCCAAGAGGCAACGGCACAGGAAGGGCAAGGCTCCACCAAGGACGGTACGCCTGGCACAACACAAGCCACAGAGGGCCAGGACAACGTTGAGCTACCGCAAGCATTGCACAAGCTCATGGCGGTCGAGTGCAACGCGTCATTGTCGCCGGCAGGCAAGTTCAAGCAACTGCGAGATCTCGCAGGCGGCACAGCCATCAAGCTGTGCCCGCAGCCGGCGAGCCGCGATCCCTTTGTCCTCATCACAGAGCCACCCTCTTTTGGGCTGTCATGGGGGCAAAGAAGGATCGCGTACCCACCAAGGACAATGCTGTCTTGCAAGCATTGAGAGAGCAGCTCCTTGCTGCACTCAGTAGGTCGCACTGCCTGTAAATGCCATGTCTGCATGATATGATGCTGACACTGCACTTTTATCGTAGACTACAAAGATGAAGACTTGACACTCGAGTCACCAAATGACACGATCGAGAAGGCGTTTAGTGCAAGCCGTGAGGTTTGTGTTCTCGAATCCTCCTTCCTGGACTCTGTTTGAGCAAGCGACGCTTCCAGACTCCTGCGGAGGCCAAAGCGCGAATGGACGCGGTTGCCAAGGCCACAGCCGATGCCACAGCCAAGGCAACGCGAGAGGCTGATGGCGGGGTCTGGTTGGCAAGGAGCGCGAGGAGCATATCAAGGCTGCAATTGATGCCGCGTGTCCAGCGAGGCCAATCAAGACAATCAGACTGGGCAGCATCATGACGGATGGATACAGCATCTACCAGCTGGCTCTCAATGGCCGCACAAACCGTCCAGAGTCGCCTCGCAGTATGTGGCATGCTTGAATGCTTTGGTGCACACATGGATTCTGACTGCCGCCTTGATCTACAGATCCCAACGCGGCGTCTTCAGACGAGCAGCACAGTATTTTTGATGATGGAGGTCTTGGTGGCCTTGGTGGCGTGAATAATTGCTTGGATGATGGCTTGGATGGCGAATGTGAGTTGCTGTGCCAATCCAGACGCACACTTGTTGTCCACACCAACTGACATGCCATCCACAGCCGCCATCCAGCCAACCCGTCAGCCGCCAAGCCATACACGCCCAATCCTGTAAGCCACTTGCATGCTAAACTCGCGCATTGGTGCACATGCATTGCACATCCCTCACTCATTCCATGGCACGACAGGGCAAGCGCAACTTTTACGCCTCACAGCGACTGCCCAACATCATCAACGCCAACAACCTGTTCACTGACCAAGGCTACCAGACTGTTCGCGTTGTCAGCTTTGACTGGGGCGAGCGGTACCTGTATGGCGCATCCAGTATCTTGGTTGATCTCAGAGACTTTTCGTATAAGCTCGAGTCCAACTACGTGCTCTCCTCTGGCATGGCACATGCCGAGGGCATCTTCAGCGGTGGTATGCATGCAATGACTCTGCCATGCGCACTCTTGACCTGATCAACTCACAGTGCCTGCCTCCTGTACCAGGCTCAACAATCGATATGCCAAGGCAGCCGACATCCAGGCGGCCATCGCATTCAAGACAGCAAAGCATGCCGATCCAAACGTCAAGCCTGGCGAGAGAGCCTTTTGGGATCTGCGCTGCCATGCGTACTGCACGCCATTCCTGAATGCACGGGTACGTTTCTCTGGTTCTGGATGCCCACTGGCATGGCCGCCAAGCTGCTTGATTGCCTGCTGATTGCACTGGACGGCATGGCATGGCATGGCATCCACAGAAGGTCAAGGCCAAGCGGTTCACCAAGCGCAGCAACCGCATGTCTATTCGCGGAAATGCTCTTGAGGGCATCATGAAGCTGGCAGGATCGACCACTGGCAAGCGCGCATCTGCTGCATCTCAAGGCCTCCCTGTCGACCGAACAAAGTGACAGAGGACAACATTCCGTTGTGTGGGCATTTGGCATCGACTTTACAGGTCAAGGTGGCCGGCACGCTGTGTTTGAGAGGTTTCTCATCAGGCATCTGCGGTCATCTGGATATGCCTATGTGCGTCTGATGCCACACTGTCCATCCATCCATCCATTCTGTGCACCAACTGACACACGATCATGCACCACACACCACACACAGATCTACCGCTGCAACGAGAACCTGACCAGCCAGATGTGCCCGCAGTGCAAGCAGCGGATCCCATACGAGAACCGCACCAACCTGCGACGCTACGAGTGCATACCATGCAAGACCGTCTACCACCGAGACGTGCTTGGAGCCACCAACATCGGGATGGTCGCGCTGTGGCATCTGCTCTTTGGACACCGGCCGCTCTACTTGACGCACACCAAAGCCGACAGCAATCCAGCCACGCCAGTGCACCTCAAACGCATCGCGAATGCATACGCCATCAAGCTGCGTGCACGAGATGCTCCGTCTGTTGTCCCACAGCCTCAAACGCGGAAACACTTCAAGTCGCATGTGGCCTCATGGGATAAGATCAGCCTGGCACGTTCCTGTGCGCGTTCAAGACACGGTCCATCCGTCGCCAGCTGCGACCAGCACGCAGACAGCCTGCCCTCAAGTCACTTGACCTGCATCCACACAGTGACTTGTTTGACCACCAACTTTGAATCGGGGAACCTCCCGATCGACCTAACGGGTCACTTTTCTAACGATAAAGTGAGACCCTCGTTGGATGTGCCTCGCCCGCCTGTCGTCGCATGTCTTTGCTGACTCGAACCTTCCATCGTGTGATACGCGGGCTTCTTTCGACGCCTCTTGCGACGAACTTAACTCCAAAACCTTGGCAATTGTATGAATATCGGGCCGAAAAAAGTGATAAATCATTTCTATGACAGCCCCGCCTCTTTCAGAACCCTATCAATGTCTGCATGCCAGTACAATCATCAGTGTCTGGACCAAAGCAGCTGGCAGGGCATGTACGCACCAGTCGTTGCTTTCCGCTTGGCCATATCGATCTGCTCCTGCTCAAACAAACACATGCGCGACGAGATCCGCTTGTTCATATCCTGTATCGACTCTATGTACTCCATTGTCCGTTTCTTCTGGTCTGCATACGTAGCCATCCATCCATCCATCATGTCAGCGCCATACATCCAGCCGAGTCCATCGTTCTGCATACCTTCCACAAAGTGCCGTCGCTTGGTCTCTGTGCGCTCTGCAATCTCCTTGGCCGCACTCTTATCAATGCGTGCACGGATCTTGAACGAGAACACGCGATTGCGCTCCTCTTTTTCGAGCCGCTCTTGCTCTTCCATCTCCTCAATGAGCTTTTGTGCATCCTTTTGCATCTGCAGATGCTCTACCCTGAGCTTCCATGAATGCGTTGGCTTGGTGTGTACAGGCTGGTGCATCCGTCGGCCGATTGATCCGTCCGTCATCGTGTGTCAGACGGTGAACCATTTGTTGGGGAAAGTGTGAGCATGACTTACCTTGAGCAGCTTTGGGTTGAGAACAGTTGGTTTGGACTCTGTTGAGCCTGTGCGACGTGCATGCAGCTCGTCAGCCCGTTTGGCACGCTCTTCAATCCTCTTGGCGCGCTCCTGTTCATGGCTCTCCAACCCATTGAACGGCATCGGCCTGCGATGTTTGCCAATCTGTCAGTATCAGCCACCAAGCCACGCATCCTTGCAGCACATACTGGGTTCCACCACGCATCTGTTTGCGGCCTTCTAATCGCTTGTAAAACTGCTCTTGGAGAGCCTTGAAATCAGGCACGGCTCCAGTGATACGCGGCTGGAATGTGTGCTCCTGGGTCAATCCAGCTGTCCCTCATTCTCTGCGCTCCGCCCATCTGTCCGGTCAGCGATCGATTTCATGATTGGTTGCCTCTGATCATGGGGCCGCACCTATCATGCGTGCCCGACGCTTCTTGCCATCTTGGACCGCAGTCTCTGTCACACGTGGAACGCAATCACCAATTGCATCGCCAGACTCGGAGGCACACTTGAGACTGCCATATTCTCGTCGCCAGCACCATGATCATCAGCCTGCTTGAGTGCTCTGCCCGTTTCTTGGCTTTCTGCTCTCTTTCTACAGCTGCAAGCGCCTCCTTGACAAGTGGGTTGATCTCGGTCTACCTTGCGTCAGCATCGGCATTGCGAGCCCTGCAACGGTTTGCCTACCTCGCATTTGCACGTAACACGCTTGCCCTTTTGAGTCAAAGCTCGGCACTTTGCACAGGCGTCGCCTGTGTTCAGCCGTGCTGCGGCTACGGCTGTTTGCGGATCTCGGCCGCGCGGTTTCCCGACATGGTCATGATGAGATTGAACCTATCCACCATCTTGTGAGCAGCCTAGTGGCGAGATGGCGATCGCCCGCGAGCCTGAATCATTGGTGTCTACTTGGGTATCAGAGACGATGCAGGCACTGGATTGGCTTGAAACTTGCTGTTGAGCTCCTCACGGATCTTGTTTTCTCGTGCCGCCATGTCTTCCTCGAACCGGCGTTTAACAATGGACGGTTTCGGCGGCTGGGCCGATGCTGCTGCCGCTTTTGTCGCCGTTTTCTTGGCCGACTTGACCGACTGCTTCTTAACCGGCTTGGCCTTGTGTAGCAACTGCCCAGTCGTCACCAATCAGAAAGCTACACACACACACACGCACACCAACAAGCATGCCTGCGATGCTCACGGGATGGTCAAACAGATCATGACTGCCAGACTTGGCACGCGCCATCAGCCACGGAAAACTGTTTTGGATGACTTCAGGATCAATGCCCTCCAAGTCATGTGCAGTCATGATGCCCTGCAGCACGTCGAAAAACTCGTCAGAAACGCTTGGGTTCTCGAGCTCGTACTCATGCTCCTGGACGCCTTGGAACGCCCGCCACCGATCGTCGTCGTCCATGCAGCTGTCGACCAGCACCCCTTCCAACCTCTTCGCCTTGGCATGCCGCCGCTGGGTCGACTGGTGCCAGACGGACGAAAGCCCAGGCGTTGATGGCGTGGCGGTCCAGCCGTAGACTTGGGCCGGATGCGACGCGAGCCGCGCGAGATGTCTGCCTCGAACATGGCACGCAGCTCGTTGGCGCGGTCGGCTAGCGCCTGGCGTTCTCGCTGGATGTCGAATGCAGACTGGAAAGCGTGGGGCGAGCCGTCGAGTGCTGCTTCCTCCAACCGCCATGCCAGCCCGTCTCGATCATCATGCCGCATGTGCTGCGGTTGGTCGTCGATGGCACCGTCGAGTGCGGTGGCTGGGTCGCCGTGCTGCGCCATGGCAGAGGACGGTGTTGAGAGCGACGGCTGCTGCTGCTGTTGCTTGGCAGACTGCTCTGGCGGGGCAGACTCGGCAGGCTGTTTGCCAGCGGCACGAGATCGCGGTGCCGCCCACTGGCAGCCAGACGGCCGGTACCCCGTGCCCGTGACAGCGATGCTTGTCATTTGCAGGCCGCAGTCTTGACGATGGGGTTGCTGGACAAGCGCCAAAGCAGCAGCGCGTGATTCTTGAGAACATCAACTCGAGGAATGCCACACTGCCCAAACGCATCACAAACAGAGGGGAGAGCGACAGACAGCGACAGACAGCGACAGACAGCAAGCGACAGTAGACACTGGGATGGGCGGGACGGACGGACTGGCGGTCAGGTGGATGGATCGGCAGACTGGCTGACTGGCAGCAAAATGGCAACAGGCAAAATGGCAAAAGGTGTGCGCCAGCCCGGAATTGAACCGGGGGCTCATCGATGGCAACGATGAATTTTACCACTAAACCACTGGCGCTAGCCTTTTGGTGACCGAAAATCGTCCATTCGCTTCCCATACATGCGTTGCAATGCCACTCAAAACCACTGAAAATCGAGCCAGAAATTATGGAATGATTCACGGCCGAGACTTCCGAGATGCCTTGACTGCGATGCCAGACAGAGAGTCGGCAGGCAGAGTGACTGAGAGCGGGCAGACAGATCCTCAACTCAAGGACTGTCCATGCACCTGCACCAGCTGTATGTTGCCAAGCATCAGCTGTGTGTTGCCAAGCAGCAAGACATGCAGATCTGGCCAAGCAGCAAGCATGCACATGTGGCCAAGCACCAGCAACTTCCGACCATGTCGGCATAAGAGGATCGGCCTTGCCCTCCGCCTTCTTCAGCCAACAACCACAAGTTATCGTCCAACAGCCACAATGGTCAAGTCGCACTCAACCATCGACAAGCTGGTCTCGCCGCCAGTGCCGCTCGTTGCCACGGACGGCCGCTTCGTCTTTGACCGCAAGGTTGAGCTGCGCATCGAGACGGTCTTTGGCACATCCGAAACCATATTCGAGATCAAGGACACCGCCGGCATCAAGTACTTTGACGTTCGTGAGACCTTCTCGCTCAAGGGCGGCAAGCGCACACTCGTCGACATTGACGGCGTGCCCATCCTTAACATCCGCAAGTCGACCGGCGGCTACACAGTCGCCAGCGGCGCCAAGGCCGAGCCAGTGCTCTTTGAGATTGCCGCCGCCACCAAGAAGCACATCCAGATGTGGCTGGCCGTTGTCGATCCCGCCACGGGCCACAAGACAGAGTTGTGCGTCGAGGGCGAGGTCAAGGGCGGCGGCATCTATCTTGGTAGCGAGGCGACCGAGGGTGCGGCGATTGCCAACATCCGCATCGACAAAGGTGCATACAAGAACAAGATAGGCGGCTTGCAGATCGACATTGTTGTGATGCCAGGCGTCGACGTGGCGCTTGTTGGCCTGCTGCTGGTTGCGTTCGACCTTGAGACCACCAAGAAGAGCCGCCCCCTGTGGAAGATGGCCATGTTCATGCCCTGATGAACGGGCCGCTGCTGATGGGAGCCTGTTGGGACTGCCAGCGGGCTCATGATATCTCACATGGCGATGTGCACCACACTCGCCGTGCTTTGTGTGGCTGCCTCTAATGAACGGTGATCTCTTTGCAAGGCACTCCATGTCATGTCCGAGTGTGTCCTGTGTGAGGGATGCATGGCCAGCAGCCGAGCAGCCACAGAAGGCTGTTGAGCGCAGTTGAGCATGTCTGGATGGTTCGAGAAGCATCGCGTTCAGTCGCGACCACACGCGAAGCAAGAACACCAGCGAACGGCAGCGAACACCAGCGAACAGCACTGAACACCTGGACGGCTGTGTGCAGCACACAGGCTCACACAGACACCTCAGGCAATCGCAGACTACAAAAGGGCAGCTGGTCGCCCGCCCTCTCTGGCTGCCATCAAGCACACTAACAACAACAACAACACAGCTCATCCAATGCCCGTCACGACAATCCACTGCACCCCAATCGCATGCGATCCATTCATGGACGCCTTGCTCGATGCCGCCTCTGGTGCTTCCAGCCCTCGCCTGGCAAGACAACCAACACTTCCCCTTGGCGTGTTCATCGAGCAGCTCGGCCGTGCTGCAGCACATGCATCCAATGCATCAGACTCTGTGCCACCAAGCAGCACAAGCAACAACACAGCCAGCAGCACAGCCAGCAGACGCCTATCTTCAAGCCACTGATCGACGTGTGGGACTCGCCTCAGGCCATCCGAGTCGTTGCGGATCTGCCAGGCGTGTCCAAGGACGGCATCCGCGCAGACATTGACCGCCACGGCAACCTTGTGATTGAGGGCGAGACTGCGAGCATCTACAACAACAACCACAACGACACCAGCAGCCAGGATACCACCAGCAGCACAGATCAGCCACAGCCACAGTCGCAACAGTCGCAACAGCACGACCAACAGACCAACACGCAGTTCACTCTGCAGTTCCATGAGCGTCGACTGGGCCGCTTCCGTCGCGTTGTGCAGCTGCCCACAGACATGACACGGCTGGCATCCAGCCAAGTTCGACCACGGCGTGCTCGACATTCTGATCCCCAAGCTGCCTGTCGCCGCCAAGACATCCATCTCCATTGCCTGATCGTGCGTCTGATGTCCATGCTCCTGGTGTCCATGTGCATCTGAATGAAAACTTCACTCTTTATGGATCTCAAGAACATCGAATCAAATAGTCATTGGGGTTGTATTGTACAAAAGTATCGAATCTTGGATCGTCAGTAAGGCGGCCGCATGGCTGGCTGTCCAGGAAAGTCGTCCATGCGACGCCGCTTGGGACAGTGGTTGGCATAGTGGCCCATTTCGCCGCACTTGAAGCACGTCACTTCCGCAAGGTTGCGCTGTGCACCACCACCACCGCCAGGCGGCCGAGGTGTGTACGCGCCGCTGCTGCCCATGCTGCCCGAGCCTCCGCCTGCGCCTCCACCAGGCTTGCCCGCATTGCCACCACCGGCGTTGTGGCTTGTGGTCGGCGCGCGGTAGTAGATCTGCCGTGGTGCGCCGTAAGAGCCGGCCATGGACGCGTCGTTGACCTGCACAATAATAGGCAACTCAAACTTGGCGCTGTGCAGAGCAGGACAGGGCAGGGCACAACATCCAGAACGTCAGCCAGACAGCCTCGCCAACAACAAACGCAGACAGAGCCTGCAAAGATGGACGTACTGGCCAAAGGGGCAGGCTTCGCCCTTGGGACAGAAGCCTGTCAAGTACATTGGGCACGGCGCTTTCCTGACGTGCTTGAGCCGGCATCCAGCGCCGTGTTTGCAGAAGCCGCGCGCATACCACGGACACTCCTTGACCTTGCTCTCGGGATCAATGTGCAGGTACTGGCACTCTGGGTTCGTGCACTCGCCGAGCTTTGCATAGAACCAGCACTCGGGCATGCGCTTCATGTTGTACTCGTGCAGGAACTCGCAGAGCGCACCCTTCTTGCAGAGGCCGCGCAGCCAGTGCTTGCAGACGACAGCGCGCGGCTTCTCGGGATGCTTGAACGGACAGACGGCCGCGGACAGCCTGCAGGTGCCGCGGAGAAAGTTCTGGCACACTTCCTGGCGGGCGGTGCCTGGCGGCAGACGGGTGAGGTCGACCTTGAGCTCGGTGACGATGTAGTCCTCAAAGTCGAACGTCGTCGGCGGGTTGAGGACGCCGTCGCCGAGAACAGCGTCGATGGTCAGCGGGCCGACGAGCGACAGCGACATGGCCTTGTTGCCGGCGCTGCTGGCGGCCTTGCTGGCGCCAGCCTTTGGTGCGGCGGCGGCGCTGTCCTGCGGCTTGGATGCGCTCTTGGTGGCGGCTGCACTGGCATAGGCGCCCGCGCCTCGTGCAGAGTACGGCCCTGACGTCGGCCCCTGCCGTCTGGACATGGGCGAGATCTCGCGATTTGTGGAAAGCCGAGGTTCATTGGAAGCACACACACACACAACAAGCACACATCTTGCTCGTCACTTGTTGACGATGCGGTCCCTGTCAGCGCACGCGGCATGGTCAGCAGCACGTCGGCCAAAGGCAGGCCGATCCACTCGACACGCACCAGTACTCTTCAATGTTGTCTGGCGTCAGAAT